>CAUYSK010024764.1:0-46696 GCA_963575035.1 Avahi laniger | reverse complement strand
TTTGTGGGTAAAATGAGTCTGGGGTCAGAAGCCTGTTCCCCAGCTCAGTGGGAGGGGGCTTTTCCCAAGGGGAAGGACCTCAAGTTTCTTGAACACCTACTATATGCCGGGAAGTTTACATACATGATCATCTGTAATCTTCAAATCCCCAATCTGAGATGCATTTAGTTTTCTGCATTTTATACATAAGAAAATGAAGATGAGAGAGGTTAAGTCACTTGCTCAAGGTAACACAGCCCAGCCATAGAGTGAGTGGGGAGACAGAATTGGTGCTCAGGTTTGTGTGATTGCCAATGCCCTGAATCTCCATTTCTGGCAGCCTGCCTCTGGTTAGATAACCTCAGGCCTCTGCTTCTCTGGCAAGCTCAGTCTGGATAGGGCGAGTATTCAGTTTCCTTGCCAGGCTGTCTGCAAAGCTGAAGTGGACCCATTGCCTCATGCATGTGGTCATGGCCCCTCCAAGGCATCTTTAGTGTTAACACAGATGAGTCTCTTCTCGGAGGGACTGGGTTTCTAAGTAGTCACCTAGCCCCAAGTGAGTGGAACAACCCAATTGTCAGTTCTCTCTCATGTTAGCTACTTAATTGCAATCTCAGGAAGGGAAGGACCAATGAATCCTACCCAACAGATGCTGCAGGCCTGCGATCACATCCCAGTATACTCGTCATCTTTGTTGCTTTTTCTCCTTCTTCTCTGTTAGTAACCTACCGGTGTTTTTCTGTACAGAAATCTCTCCTGTTTTGGAGGGGACTCTTCACAGCACTCTCCATTCCCTCCCCCAACTCCTTCAGCAGCAAATTAAAACTGCTCTGTGAGCGCCAGCAGAGGCAGGCAGGCAGGCATCTTATATAAATGGTAATTAGTGCAGCCTCACTGAAGACTTGGTGGGAAAGAAGGTGGCATCTCTTTTTCTGAGCTGAGCACCTTTAGCATTTGCCTGGACCTCTCTTAAAGGTACTTATCACACTCTGCCACTTATGGTTCATTCACTCATTCATTCAGAAAGGTTTCATAGCACAGTGGGAAGAGCACATGTCTTAACTTTAGACACACCCCAATTTGAATCCCAGGGTCCTCAGCTTGGCTATTTGACTGATCTTTTGCCCTTGGACAATAGACATCAGCTTTCTGGGCCCCGGCTTCCTCATCTCTATAATGAGGGAGCCAATACCACCCTGACAGCGTTGTGTTGGGTTGAGTGTGATTGAGTTAGTGAAATGCATCATGTAAAAGATAAAAACAACACCACTAGACTCATATAACTAGAAAATAGCACCCAGATGCATCGGTGTGGCTGGGCAGAACTGTCTGCTGGAAGGCTGCTGCGGTGCAGAGAGTTGGAGTTCCTACTATCTGAAGAGCACCCTTTAAAAGGAGTGGATTTGTTCTGTGTGGTTTCATAGAAAGAACCATGGCCAAGAGATGGAAGTTTCAGAAAGACAGTCAGTTCTAGCTATAAAATATTTTTACAGCAATCAGAGTCATTCAGCAAAGGCAACATAGAACAGTTAGTGCTAGGGCTCTGGGGTCAGAAAACCTGTTGTGGAATCTCAGCTCTACCCCTTATCAGCTGAGTGACCTTGAATAATTAATTTAAACTCTCTGACCTCAGTATGCTTATCTATGAGTCAGGAGTAGTAACAGTAACTATCTCACGGGGTTTTTTGTGAGAATTAAATAAGATCATGTAAAGCCCAGTGTCCATCCTATAGTAAACATTCAATAAATGGTAGCTGCTTACAAACTGAATAATAATAATGGCTGTCGAAGCCCTTGAGAGATGGAAGGTTCCCCGTGGAGAGCCATGGAGAGATGTGGCTTTGGAGTCAGCCTCAGGAAATGGCTTAGAAGACACCACCCCAATGAGGAAATAAAAGAAGGAAGCCTCCTGTTCCATGTCCCAAACCAAGGGACTTTCAGAATTGGGCTGTCTCACTCTGTGGACTCCGTCTCACATTACAAGAGAAGGAGAGCTGCTGAGGACACATGGTCCTCTGTCAGAGACTGCAGAGAGGATGGGGTGGATGCCTGAGTCCATCATCTGGGCCGCTGTGACAGAACAGTGGACTGGGTGGCTTGGAAGCAACAGAAATTTATTTCTCACATGTCTGGAGGCTGGGAAATCCAAGATCAAGCCAGGTTCAGTGTCTCGTAAGGGCCCAATTTCTGTCCTAGATGGCATTTTCTTGCTATGTCCCCATGGGGTAGAATAGGCGAGGGAGCTCTCTGGGGTCTTTGTCACAAGGGCACTAATCCCAGTCAAAAAAGCTCCACACTTATGACCTAATCACCTCCCAAAGGCCCCACTTCCTCCTGATACCATCACCTTGGGAGTTAGGATTTCAACATGTGAATTTTGGGGGGACACAAACATTCAGACCATAGTGGTGGGAGGCGAGGCAACGTGATTCCTCTCTTCCCTCCTTCTTGTGGTGTTCAGAGTGCAGGTGGAACTGAGCAGCAATCACAGGACAGCTTGGTACGTCCTAAACTGGTCACTATGTCAGTTGCGAAGGGTACTGGATGCCTGGGAGTGTGCACGATCAACTGCATGTCGGTGTGAACATGGTCCTTAATCTCTCTGAGCCTCAGGTTTTCGTCTATAGAAAGAAGAGATAACAGTACCTGCCTCACAGGGTAGTCAGGATAAAACTTGCTGATGGAGGGTAGCTCCTCATAGAGTCTCTGGTACATGGGTTGAGCACTTACATCGTTGACACCCTTCCTATGTTGAGAGACCCTGGGCCAGAGGCAGAATTTAGGTCTCTGTGCTTTTGCGGTGCATGAAGAGCACTGCCCACATATCTTTTCATATTCTTCCCCTATTAGGTCACCGGACGACTCTGTCTAGGAAACTGTCACTCCTCCTCCTTCCCAAATCCTAACTCAGATTCTGGGGCAGCTAATACAGCCATTTTCTTCTTCTTCTTCTTTTTTTATTTCTTGAGGCTCTGCTATGAGTTAGGAAACACACTAGAAACTTTATATTTTTTCTCATTGAACCCTATTATCAGTCATTTATTCACTTATTCCTTTGAATTATTAATTTCTCTTTAATATATTTATTAAGCATATATTATGTTCCAGGCACAGTAGTAGGAACTAGGATACAGAGATAAACATCACATATTTCCTGTCTTCAAAAAATAGCATTTCATAAAGCAATTCAACTAGCAAACAAAAACATTATAATATGAGTGTCTTTATTTCCACATTACAGATGCAGAAATAAAGGATTAGAGAGATATTAAGATAGTAAAGCAGGTTTTCAATTTGATTTCCACTGGGCCTTCTTTAACCCTGCCCTGAAAGCTGTAGTTTCCAAAGCCCTTTATTGAACTCTATGCTTTCCAAGTTGGACGATTCCATTTGGGAAAAAAAGAAAAGAAAGTGGAGAGAGAGGGTAGACAGGGAGCAGAGAAATGCAATTTAACTGACTTACAGACCCTTTTAAGCAACTGACCTTTATGCTTTCACAGAATCTGTTGAGCTAATAGCATGTTGGGGTGCCCAAATTATTAACATGTAGTGCGGAAATGTGTTTTTCAAATGCAAAGTAAAAGCACCTTGCCTCCAAACTCTAGATCTCATTAAATGAGCTAATTTCACCTACTGCTTAATTTGCTGGAAGCCCTATGAGTAATTAGGCTGCTGACATCTTCCAAAATTATATTCTTAATTGTTGCATTCTTTTGCATCACAATGAAGCTGGCCAGCCTTCCTCCTAGAGTGCCTTCCTCCTCTCCCCGCAACAGCTCTGTGAGTTTTGCATTTAACACAGTTACTATCACGATCATAATTAGGAGGAAATATTAATTAGAAACACAAGACCACCCTAGAGATCCAGTGGAATATGTGAAGCAATGGGTTTGGTTGTTTTAATTTTTTCTTTATTTCCTTTTTAAAAGCTGGACCCTTCCTGGGCCCTGAAATCTTGCAGCTCTTATGTTACCAAGGCAAGCTGCTATTTCTTGATATTTTTTGCAACAATTTATAAGTGCTTACTGGAGCGGTGCTGCCTTGCCTTGGCTTGTAACCCACAACACAATATTTCACTCTTGAGATGTTGCATCCATTTGTCATAGTAAATGTGTGTGTGTGCGTGTGCGTGCGCATGTATATATGCTTTTATATTTTGGATGAGAGCAGCATCTTCCTTACACAAATAGCACGTTCTGGGGAAAACGTACACCAAACCATTTCCCGCAGAACCACTGCAAACGCGTTTCGAGCTTACTGTAGATAGACTCTCTAATTGCTTTGAATTTACTTTAGTACTTGACTGGGGATTGCTTTGAGGTGATTATGAAAGAATAAGGAGGCTTTTGCAAGGAGAATTTAGTAGGAAAACATTTGCAAGACATTCTATTTGCACGTTCCTGTGTGAGTGAGCCTCCAGTTGCTGACATGGGACAGTGGCAGATCCTTCTGCAAGAACAGTGCGGCTGGGGTCCTGGCTCTGTGACTCTTATTTTGGTATGAGGAATACACTTGTGTCCTTCCTGCCTCCCGCTTTCCTTACATGGGAACCTCGGTTTGATCTTGTTTCCTGGCTGCTGGAGAGCTGTTTAGCATTCATGTTTGTACTTTCACAGGCAGTTCTGTGCCCAGGCTGTGGTCCTCTTCTGCTCTGTGCAGCGAGCTCATTGGTGGCCTGAGATTCCCGTTACTCACTGCCTAGAATATGTTGGCCGAATTTCACCCCCTCAGTCTTTCAGTGTGGCTTTAAATAAGGATATTGCTTTTCTGTTTGAGAAGAGACTGTTTCCGGTTCTTACTCCACCACAAGCCTTCTGGGTGGCCTTGAACAAGTCATGAAAGCCCTTTGGCTCTCTGTTTTGTTTAATATGTTAAAGGCCATGGTGTCTTTGAGCTCCAAATTAAGTGAATGGATGTATCTTGGGTGTCAGAAATCTGACTCAGAGAGATGGAGCATTTTGAAGGTTTATCTCTTTCTGTGTTGTGCCATCCTAAGGAAGAAAGACCAATGACCTAACTGAGTGACGGTAATGAGCCAGAAGCTTCAGGGTGTACCCTAAGAGCAAGGATTGGCTTCAGACAGCTCTGGCTGCAAGCCAGCACCACAGTTTAATAGTTCAGTGACGTCACATCCCTTACCATTTCTGAGCTTCCATTTCTTCTTTGGCAAAGTAGAAACACAATACCTATCTCAAGCCCCGCCATGCAGATTAAATAAAAAAATGTTGGCAAAAGTGTTGAACACAGTGCCAGGCATACAAAGCTCAGAAGAAAGGTGAATTCCCATCTTGTTCCTGCCCAACCTCTTTGCAGGGACAAGGTGCCCAAATTGAAGTCCTAAAGCAGAAACTAAAATCAGTAACCAGCAGCAGAAGGCAATGAGTGTAAAGAGAGAATGTGGAACATTCTGACTTAATTATGATAGTGCGTTTTGCTCTCTTGAAGGCAACTTTGAAAAGATGAGGTGCATACCTTCTTGCTCATCTGCAGTGGGGTTTCTGAAAGATACCGAGACCACAGTGAAAATACTAACACTAAGCGCTGCTGCTTGGTCAGGTTTGCTAAGTGATACACATAGTCGCGCTCTAATTCTGACACTAGCGTGGCATTGCACTTAATGAAGAAACAGATACAAAGTCAGATACCTAAGAAGGAACAGAGCAGGGGTTTGAATTGTTTGGTTCTAAAGCCACCTGGACTATATCTACTAGGTCTATTCTGTCTCTGTCAAATACTCATATATGCTAGACAAGTACAGTAATTATTTAAGTGAACCATATTGTCAACTCCTTTGCTTAATGTGGGCTGTTTACCTAAAATGGATTCTGGTCTAAATGACAATTTATCTTTTTATCCTCCATGTCTGGTGCATGATAGCTGCCCGTCTGATGAATGCTGAATATATAAATGGGAAAAGAGTTAGATCTAACTTAAATAGGCCAACAGGATAAAACCATACCTTGCCTGGACAAAGAGCCAAACTATTTTCTCTTATTATCTGAAAATGCCACTGGGTGGGTGGAACCCAGTACCATTGTCCAGGGCTCAGGAACAAGGAATGAAGGTTGACTTCCTGTCACAGATGGCAGATAATATTCCATAAACCACAGTGAACTTTGGGGATTGGGTTTTAACTCACATGCAAGAGTTAGCTCTCACAAAATGGCGTTGAAGAACCGGTAAAGAGCAAGTGATAGAATTTAAACTCACTCACCTCTGTACTCAGATCTAGTCAATCCATGGCAGCCAACACGGACGGAGCTAGTCACCTTTCTGTGAACTAGTGTTGCTGTCACCAAAAGCCAGTTGATCTAAATGCAGTATGTTGCTAGCTGTTACGTAAGGCCAGTGATGGAATGAGCTATGAGAGCCACTTATTTTATTCCCAAACAGTGTAGACATTTTAGAATAAAGCTGAAAAGCAAGTGAGGTGAGGGACAGGAAACTAGCATTTATTGGACACTATTCTGTTTTAGGTACCACCTTGGGCCTCTCCAGTAAAATAACTCATGTCATAATGGAGACATTGCTGCCTGTTCCATCAAAAAGGCTCATTTGCTCAGCCCTGGATTCATGTCAGGGGACAATAGAGGTGAAGAAAAATTATGATGTGATTTTGCCATGTCATTTGGGGTATCCGTGATGCTGTTTGGATAAAAATAGGCCCACATAGGCAAAAAATATATAAAGCCAAGATAATAAACTATTACAGCCCCCTGTACATGCAAACATAGTCTCATCACTGAGGTATAGCTATTGCTAACATTAAGCACATCTTCTTTCAACATTTTATATGATTTTTTATTTCATTGGATTTTTACTGTACACAATTTAGAATTCTACTTTTTCACTGATCATTAATTCATTTTCTGTATTATTAATTCAAATTCTGTAAACATAATGCTGTCTCTTCCAATTATTCTCCTTCTCCTGCTCCCTTCCCCCTTCCTCCTCCTCTTGCTCCTCCTCCTCTTCCTCTTCTTCGTAGCTTATATTTATTGAGAGCTTTCAGTGTGTCAGACTTTGAGTTAAAAGACTCTGAGCTAAGGCCGGGCCTGGTGGCTCATGCCTGTAATCCTAGCACTCTGGGAGGCCAAGGCAGGAGGATCACTTGAGGTCAGGAGTTGGAGACCAGCCTGAGAAAGAGCAAGACCCGTGTCTCTACTAAAAATAGTAAAAGTTAGTTGGGCAACTAAAAATAGAAAAAAAACATTGGCCAGGCATGGTGGTATGTGGCTGTAGTCCCAGCTACTTTACTTGGGAGGCTGAGGCAGGAGGATTGCTTGAGCCCAGGAGTTTGAGGTTGCTGTGAGCTAAGCTGATGCCATGGCACTGTAGCTGGGCAACAGAGCGAGACTCTGTCTCAAAAAAAAAAAAAAAAAAAAAGACTATGAGTTAAATTCTTTTCCTGTAAAATCTCATTCAATCCTCATGGTAACCGTATGAAGTGGGTTCTATTATCCCTTTATGAGATTAGTATATATTAATACATGAGGCAACTAATGCACAGAAAGGTTAAATAATGTACCTAACATAACATAACTATTAAGAATTAGAGCTAGGATTTTGTTCTCTGACTCTAAAACCGAAGTTCTTAACTACTGCATTTCTTTATTATTAGGCATTTAGGCTACTTCTGAACTCCCCCTGTCTTATTGCTAGGGCCTCCAAGGAAAGTTTTTCCAGGTTCTTGGTGATCGTTAGGAAAAGAATTTCAGAATGCACCACGTAAGCCAAAGCAACAGCTTTTTTAAATGGAAAGATTGAAAGCAAAAGTACACTCTCTCCCGAGAGAGAGCTGGCAGGCCGGAAAAGAGCAGCTGCCCTGGGAGGATGTGGGTTTTGGTCTTTTCAAGTCTTACTAATTGAGGGGAGGGACATTCAAGACTAAGGGGTTGGCTTTTACTAAGAAGTTGAGTGGTGATCCCTAGAATTGGGCTCCCTCCCATTTTTATACTTTATATGGTGGTTTTGGAACTGTCATGGTGACTTCAGGGGTGGAGAAATTTTAAAACCACAATGTAAATGATACTGTAACTAGCCAAATCCATGTAAAGTGGCAGAGGCAGCTGACAAGCCGGTTGAAGCCGGCTCTTGCCTGTGGTTAACAGCCCTCCTAGTTAGCTTCTGCCTGAGGGTTGTTTATTTTAACACCTGCACCCACTCTGCAAGCCCCTGCATATGGTCTCAGCCCTGTCTCCTAGTCTCCTACTCTAACAATATTATTCTTCTACGTATGTATCTCTATATATGTGTTTAGATATTTATATATATGTGTGTATATATATATAGTTCCTTTTTATTAGTTTCTTAAAACAGAGATACAGAAAAGGAATGACTAAGTATGTCTATTTTGCAGACTCTCGATACACACTGCTAAATTGCTTCCCAGAAGTTCTACCCAATTGCATTTCTGCCAGCACTGTGTGAGAGTGCCTGTTTCATCATACGTGTGTCCGAAATGGAGAGGGAAGCAAAGGAAGAAGCAAACGACTCTCATGACTATAGTTTCAGACATGTCCAGTATCTGAGAGATCCAGAGCTCCTGACTGTTATGGGTACAGGAATGACTTCAGGAGTGTACAGAAACAGCATAGGATGGGGATAAGAAAGTGTGAGTGGGAGCATTTAGAATCAGGAGATTTGGGTTTGAGACCCATCCGTATCGTTTACTAATTGTCGGCTCAGAGATGTCAGTCTCCCTGTTTGTTAATTTATTTCATTTATTCCAATTGTTTGGGAAATGGGGTGGAGTGGAGATTAGAAAGGGCTTAGGAAAGATGGGGGTGTTTCAGCTGGGTCGTGGATTTGGAGTAGGATGTCAACTGGTGAGGAGGTAACAGAAGAACATTCCGTGTAGAGATGACTCCCCAGCCAGAGCTGCATCCATGGCTTGTTCTGGGGACGCTGGGGATAGAGAATACTGACAGCAAGTGGTAGTGGACAGAGTCGGGGTTGGCACTGGCAAGAGTTGGGCAGGACTTGAGAACCTTAAATATCATTCCAAGGAATTTGAACTTGATCGACAGAGGGATTCCATCAATGGTTACTCCTGCTCCTGGCTGGAGGAGAGTGCCTTGATCTGATCTACGTATTTAGGGTAGGGCTCTGGAGAATAACACCGGACAGAGAGGTAGTAGTCAGGTAAGATCAAGATAACTTAGTCAAGATATGAAAAAAATGCTGATTTTTAGTTCAGAAAAGAGGTAACGGTAGCTGTAATAGAGGTACATAAATTTTAGGGGAAGCCCAGAATGGATTAAACAATTTCCACCGACATTAGGGGTAGAGAGAAGGAGTTAGGGGAACTAAAATGTACTAAGTGGGACACATAGCCATCCTGCAAGAAGGGTAATCGCATCCCCATTTCACAGATGAGTAGAATGAGACCCAGGGGGGTTCATCAATGTATTCACCATAATGCAGATGCAAAATGGTAATACTGAGATTCAAAGCCAAGTGTGCCAGACCCCAAATCCCTCTCCACTCCAGTGCCTGTCAAGGCATCCTAGAGAGAGTGACCTTTCAGCTGAGCCTTGAAGAAGACATAGCCTTTCTCCAGATGGACAATTATGGATGAAGACAATTCCAGGAGAGCAAAATAGCCTCAGCAAAGGCTTTGCACAGTGAGAATTTGTAGTCCCTTTAAGATTGCACAAACCTGCTTTCAGAGATATGTATACATTGGAGTTATTACTCTGTTGCTGGGTGTTTACTATGTGCCAAGTCCTATTCTTGGTGCTCAATATCTATTGAATCTTTCAATATCGCCTCAAACTTTTATTAGGCAATAATAAAATAGTATTTTATTATCTTCACTTTATAGATGAGCCAACTGAAGACACAAAATGGCTAAGTGAGCTACCCAAATTCATACAACTGGTAAGTAGCAGAGCCAGCATTTCAACCTAGAATGGCTGGTTCTGGAGCTCTTAACTACTTGCAATGTGGCCTCTTATCTCCCATGTCGAGGCCAGGACCTATTCTTCCATGGCCCCAAATTGAAGGAAATAGATGATGACAGTCTATCTTTTCTTCCCCTGAAGAGGACATGTATGCTTTTGATCAGGACAGAGATCAGCCAAGGTGATCTAGCTATCACTTTTTTTCTTTAAATAAAGGTGACAATAAAGAATGACAGCTACGCTTTCTGGAGCTATGCTGTTAATGAGGCATTGTGTGGGATGGTCTGTAGGTCTTTTCTCTTGGGCAAACACCAGGGGGCAGACGTGGGTGTGCTTCCGCAGGAGAACACTGATTGGCTGGGGCATGGGATTCTGGTGGGGACATGGAGGGAGAGAGAGCACTGCAGCCCGTGCTGAAGAACATGGACCTTGGCGCTGGGGAGCCAAGGAATGCCTTGAAGCAGGTGACTGATAAAATTGTGTTGAAAGTTACAAACTCCATCGCTGGTGATCGTTTGGGAGAGGAAAGGGAAACTAATTTAAGGAGTGTTAGGAAACCAGAGGCAGCTGATTGTGGTAATCCCAATTACTTGGTAAGGGCCTAGACTAAAGCAGTGGCCGTGTGCCTGGAGAGAAGGGAATGAACCCAAGAATAATGACAGACTCCGAAGGACTTAATGTCAAATTGCATGTGAAGGGTGAGGGAAAGAGAGGCATGAGGCATGACACCCACTTTCCATCTTCACAGATTCCTTAGTTCTTTGCCCGGTTGAAAAGCTGAAAACCTGTATCTCTGCGGAGAAAATGTATCTAATGTTGGGGCCAGAAGCAATGCACTTGTTTTCCTTTTCTGTATAGAGAAAGCTAAAAGTGTCACTTAGTGATATGCACCAGTAATAAAAATCCAGATTCTCCTTCCCTCTCCGCTTAAGGAGAAAAATTATTTTGCTTATAACTTTGATGAGCCTGATGAATGTTCGGATATCATCCCAAGCACGCAAACCACCCAGGCGCTGGGGAAATTATTAATATTTTCCTGGTGGACTTGGTTCAACAAGCACAATAAAAACAGGCTTGGTGTCATTGCATACTGGAAAAGCAGATGGCAGTCGAGCAAAGCTGCATCCGGCAGTTTGAAATTTCAAATTAAATCAATTTGAAGCTTTGCTTGTGCCTCAGGCAAGATTTCCCCTCAAATGAAGGAGACAGGAGAGGTGAACCCTTTATTACTGGGCTGGCTTGGCAGTGGCTGCTGAATGGTGCACTGTTTTCTATCACATGAGGTGGCCTGAGAGCTGGAAGGGAGATGGGCCACTTCTGAACCAAGTTCCAGAATGCAGTCTGGGGGAACGAAAAAGCGGAGAAGCCCCTCAGTCTCCTGGATCTCATCTCAGTGCACGTGGTCTGAGCCCTCTGGTCTCAAGGGTGTATGGGCTTCCATCTGGAGGGCTTAGTGCTCTCAGAGTTGCCCTTGCCAAGAAGTGGCTTGCACCAACTTTCCCAGGTCAGGGATTCAGTGGGCAGTGACCCAACTGGAGCAAAGAACCCCCTGATAGTGACAGCGCGATCATTCTCAGAACTATTGCTGGCGGCCATTGGAAGATAAGAATGAATTGGCAGTTGTCTTTGAAGTCCTTAAGCTTGTCAAGGACTGGCCAGCTTGAATTTTATTTGCTTGGTCCTTTTACTTCTTTTCTCTGGAAGCCAGCAAAGTGAATTCCTCTAGAACGGTGGTTCTCAACCCTGTGGTGCATCGTAATTATCTAGAAAGTTGTATAAAAATACATTTCATTGGACCCTATCCTGAGAGATTCCAGTATCATGAGTCTGGGATCTTCTTCTCAGCTGTATGTAGCAAAGTACCTGAGATGTGATAAATAGTCAAATTTTTGTTGAATAAACAAATAAAATAATTTGCAGATCCCTATACAAATCATGCATTCGAGCTGCTGTATTCTTGCACATTCTGTTCCTTTGGCATCAGGTACTCTTCCCTTTCCATTCCCACCTCCCAACCATAATAACTTCTGTTTTTAGGACCAAATCATGCATTGCCTGCTTCAATTTTAGTATGACCTTGTGGGTTTGGCAGTCTCCTGGCCTCCTACTTGTATCCCCATGGCACTCTCTGTTGCCATTTTATAACACCATTTTGGATTGCAATGATCTGCTTTGATGATTATCTCAATCAGATTGAGCTGCTGTAACAACTTACCATAAATGGGTGGCTTAAACAACAGATATTTATTTTTCATAGTTCTGGAGGCTGGGAAGTCCAAGATCAAGGTGCCGGCAGCTCTGGTGTGTGGTGTGTGCTGCTTCCTGGTTTTGCTGATGGCTGTTTCTTGTGTCTTCACATGACAGAGGGAAAGAAAGCACACTCTCTCATGTCTTTTTATAAGGACATTAATCCTACCCATGAAGGCTCCAACTTCATGAATTGTTTAATCTCCGGAAGATTCCAGTGCTCAATCCCCAATACATCATACTGGGGATTAGGATTTCAACACATAAATTTGGGGAGCAGGAAGGACACAAACATTCAGCCCGACTATAGGCTGTGAGCTCTGATAGAGCTGGGACTAGTCCCAATCTATACGCCAGTTATAGTACCTGGCAAAAAGTAGACACTCATGGTAGTTTTGCTATAATAATAATGATTACTGTTTATATATAATGAATAAAGATCACTGTGTAGAGTATTTGTGCATGTGGTGTGTATAACAAATAGGTCAAACGGGTAAACGTAAATGTGTACATGTCTGGTGTAGAGGACGTAGGTGGAAGGCATATTTGTGTGGGCTGTGAGTATGAATGTAGGAGATTTGCACACCGATTAGGTGTTTAGGTCATTGGTTCTCAATCGTGGCTGCCTATCAATTCACCTAGAGGTCTTTGGCAATATATAAATTGTGTCCTGTTGTCTGGAAATTCCAATTCAGTGTGTCTGAGATGGTGCCCAGAACTTGGTACTCTTCCCTTTTTTAAAGATCCTCATGCATAATTCAGATTCCCAGCAAAAGTTGAGAGCCATTCATTAAACTGGCAAGTATTTGTAAAGTACCCACCATATGCTAGCACTGTTGTGGACTCCAAGGACACACAATAAAAGAGACACAGTTACTGCCCTTATGACACTTTTATTTGAGTGAGGGGAGGTAGATGAGAAGTAAATAAATACCCAAAAGATGTTAAAATGACACTGAGTATTGTAAAAAAAATAAAATGGGGTAATGAAATGGAGAGGGATTGGGGTAAATTTGGGGGTGGGCAGGGAAGCTCTCTCTAAGGAGATGACATCTGAGCTGAAATCTAAATAATGGACAAAGTTAAACGAAAATCTGGGGATGAGGTAGTGAGAACAACAGACCTATCGGCCCTGAAACAGAAATGAGCTTGGCATATTTCACAGGGAGAAAGAAGGCTAGTGTGCCTGGGCCATGGACGAGGAGGAGAAATGGGGTGAGATGCAGTCAGAGAGGGAGGGAGAAGCTCAGGTCATACAGGCTGTTTCAGGAAAAGATAAGGAGCTTGGATTTATTTGGAAAAATTGAGAAACTATATTGGTAGGGTATACAGCAGGAGGGTAGCATGATCCCATTAAGCATTCTAAAAGACTACTTGTGTGTTATCTGGAAAAGTCTTTGTGGAGAGGCAAGAATGGTAACAGCAAGACTGCTTGGAAGCTAATATAGGAGCCTGGAAAAGAAATGATAATGTTTTAGAAAGAATGGTGGTAGGGGAGGTGGAGAGGAATGAATAGATTGGGGATATATTGGAGGTAGACATAGCAGGACTTGTTAAAGAACTCTATTCAGGCTTTGAGGGGAAATGAAAATAACACTCCAGTTTTTTGAGCCACGGGGTAGATTGTGGTGCCAATTTCTCATATATGCATAAGAAGTGTTCTCAGGGAGATGTGTCTATTGTGTTTAAGGGCTTTGTGCATTGAAAGTTGATATACATTTGATAGGTCTATGTAATGTACATGTGCAAAGTATATCTTTCAGAAATAAATTTATTGTATCAACTTCCTATAGCTGTTGTAACAAATTGCCACAAATTTGATGGCTTACAAAACCAGAAATTTATTCTCTTTCTGTTCTGGAGGCTAGAAGTACAAAATCAGCTCCACTGGGCTCAAGGTGTTGGCAGGAACGTAATGTCTTTGGAGGCTCCAGGGGAGAATCTGTTCCTTGCCTCTTAGCTTCTGGTAGCTGCACCTTTCCTTGGCTTGTGGCCACATCCCTTCAACCCTCAAGGCCAGCATCTTCAAATACCTCTTTGCTCTACCTTCACATCAGATTCTGAGGCTACCCCGAGAGAAGGCCTCCTGTTTGCTGATACACTAGTTATACCCTTTGGGTTGTCTATTTTAATTTTGAAAATCTTTTAGAGTTGTTTCCCAACATCTAAACTTATGAAGCACCTTTAAGGTCAAAAAATGGTGTGCCCTCCCCCAGCTACCATGAGAATAAGTTGTATGTAGTTAGTTAACATCCATTGACTGAGAACTACGTACTAACAAAAAGTTGATATGAATCTACTCATACTTTTGAATAAATGTGTACTTTATTAATCACAATGGCATCTACTTACACTTAAAAATACTATTTGGATGTATGTGGCATTATTTTTCAGGTGCTAGGAAATGTTTGGTGTGTATATAGATTTATGATCCTTTGAAATAAGTTTGAAACCCCTTGGGGGATCTGTAACCCATAATTTGGAAGATGTTGTAGTGGAAATGGAATTCACAAAGTGATTCTCACACACCTAATTTGACTAGCAGGTGTGAATTTTTTGGCTAACAGGTTATTATTAGTGTGTGATTAAAACATATTGGCTTTTGTGGGACCTGTCCTCTCCCATGGGTTCCAGCCCCACCACTCACAGTTTTACTAAACTGGCCTGTTATGCTCCTTTACAACCTATGTGGCCCTCAAAGACACTTTATTTGTGATCCCTGATGTAATTATACACCTCTGACAATACGCAGTTATCTACAATTTGTAAATACCTTGATACCTCTGACCTAATTTCAGCTTCCCAAAAGCTGAGATACCTCCCCCAAAGCCCCATGATAGTCAGCTCAAGATATGCATAGTGGGGACAGGTATTGTGCAGGAAAGCAAATAAGGAACTTTGTGAACAATAGACGGATTTTGTCCAAGTCCAGGGAAGATCAGGAATTGTTGAAAGCAAATAGCAAAGGGTAGAAAAAACACAGTTTAAGAAACCGGAAGATCTAAGTCTTGCTTTTCTGGTGCCTAGACAAACTCTCCTCTCAAAATGCCTGCTTTGTTTTGTTTCTCATCTGTAAATTGAGGTGGTAATGTAAAACCCACCTCCATGGTTCACCATTGGGAGGATCAAACTCAATCATGGAGGCAAAAATGTCCTGAAAGCAGTGCAGTGAATGTTAACCCTATAGTCTGGAGTATGGTCCAGGCTTTCAGATAACATTCATTTTTCCTATGTGAAATTAATTTTCAGTCTACATAGTCAATGAAGATTCTCTTGTCTCTCATAGAAAATTGTGGGTCTCTGTTACAGATCTCAAGGACACAGATAGCTTGAAAATCACATGGTGAGTTTTCCTAAAGGCCACTGGACATCCAAGATAGCCAAGTTCCTGATCGATAAAGAGTAAAAATATTTACTGTGGGCAGTTAGATGCTGGCAGATTGGACTTGAAACTAAGTGACTCTGGGCTTTAGGTTCAAAAGGAGAGAATTTTTTGCTCATTTCAATTATTCACCAGCTTTCCACAGTGTCTTCTAGGTAACCTCTTGAATTCAGCTGTAATACTTTCCCAAGGTGACAGGTCACCAGTGATGTCAGTTTTCCCCAAATGCTATAGATATCCTTTTCTCATGCTCTGGATTCAAGATCTAGAACATTTCAGCAAGGAGCTCTGGAAAAATCAGTGAGGGACGTGGTGCCTTTTTCTACATGTTGCTATTCCCACTATGGGGTTTATGGGTGATACTACTGGCCAAGCTAACCCTTTGAATGTGGACAGCTCTGGGATTCTCTACCTGTGCTTTTTTGAGCTAATTCTGAAGCAAAGCTCTCTTACCTCCAGTTAAGACTCATTTTTCTTTGCAGTTTTTAGGATTTATTGACAATAACCTCTGTTTTGGTCCATTCACACTGTTATAACAAACTACCATAGATGGGGTGGCTTATAGACAACAGAAATTTATATCCATCAGGAACTTGGATATCTTAGATGTTCAGTGGCCTTTATGAAAACTCACTATGCAACTTTCAAGCTGGAAGCTGGGAAATCAAACATCAAGGTGCCAATAGGTTTGGTGTCTGCTGAGGGTCTGCTTCCTGTTTCATAGATCATGCCCTCTTGCTGTGTCCTCACATGGTGAAAAAGGCAAGAGAGCTCTCCGGGGTCTTTTTTTAATCCGATTCATGAAGGCTCTGACCTTGTGCCCTAATCACTTTTTAAAGGCCCCACCTCTGATAATCATAACATTGGGGTTAGGATTTTAACATACGATTTTTGCGGAGACACAAATATTTGGTCCATAGCCATACCCAAAGCACAAAGATGATCTAAAAGGGAAGGACGGTAAATCTCCATTTAACCAGAACCTAACGAGACAGAAAGGTAGCTAGACAAAATCTTGTTCTCAGGAGTGCTATATGATGATTTTTGATTTGATTGAAAGAATCAAATGAGACAGCGTATTTTAAAGTACCTTATAATCTTGTATGTAAAGAAGCAGTTTCTAACTTAGACTGGGGACTCCTTTTTAATATCAAGAAGTTTAACAATGCATGATAATATTAATAGTTATACTTTGGTATCTGTTAATTGAGAAGGGACATGAAGACTAAAAGCTGCAGTGAATGGTGTAGTATCATTTGTAAATGAACTTGGATGTTATGTAGACACAGATATTAAATAAAAACACATGCATTAACATTTATGAAGCTATACACATATATTTGAAAAATATTCATATATTGGCAAGACATATTATTTTTTTGATTTACAGACAATACTTGAATTCTTTGTAAAAATTTCATTGTTCTTCAAGGCTCTGTTACCTACCGGTTAAGAAATACTGCATTCTTAAATTAGTTTTGCTAACTCTTTGAAAAGCAAGTATCCATATATGTACAATGTGTATGGTGATTAGGTAACCAGACTATTCAATTTTCTCTTCAATTATTCCAGATAAACAAGAATGATGCTAAAAGTTTTAAGAATTTATATATGACATTGCTTTGCCTCTGATCAACCAACAATGCAGCATTCTGCAAATGACACAACTTTATGGCATTGGAAGGGGTTTTAAAGATGAAAGGTTTTATGATGAAGTGAAAGAATTCAGAAAGAATGAGATCCATAGCTGAGAAGGTTCCATTGTTTCAAGTTGTGTGTCCTTGAGGAAATTCAACTTTCTAATTCTCAATTTTCTGATTTGAAACTTGGGCATAAAAATACCTGCTTCACAGCATTGTTGTGAGTCTCTGCATATGACAGCCATCTGACAAATAGTAGCTATATTCTAATCCATCCCCCATTTTACAGAGAAGAAAATTGAGGGTCAGAAATATTAAGACTTAAACAACACACAAAAAACTTGGTTTGTAGCAGTACAAAGATCTCCTGACTCATGTATCTGTGTTGTACCACAACTCTAAAATTTACACTTCCTGCTTTCTATCCTCAAAACATTCATGCCAATTTTTTAGGCTGGAATTGGCAATGTGCCGACAGACAGAGGTTTATTTTTTTAAAAGATGAGAGAACAACATGCAGCATCTTTTGTCCAGATTTTCCAAGTGGTTTTTAGTAAGTGATTCTTATCCTAAGAACTCAGTTGGTGGCTTTCTGCTCTCCCTGCCTTCTCTGATTCCATTGCCACTTGGAAAGCCCTGTGGTTCACAGCTAATTAAAGAGGGATGGAAGAAAATTATACCTCTGTTGATGCTATTGTTTTAATCTATCTCAAAAGCTTCTTAACTGCACGGCAACAAGCAGTGGACTTAGAGGGAGTTCTCTGTGACAGAGAGGGCACAGGAGACCCTAGAATGATTTCCACAAGCCTGCTATCATTTCATTAGGTGATTTTTATACTTTCTGTTGTTAAAGATTCACACACACACATACTCACACATTTTCTCTCTTTCAGATAATATTCCAGTGTCTGTTGAGTACTAGGAAAGCAGGGAGCCTCAGAAGAGAGTAAAATATCATTTATATTGTGTATTTATTACATGTCTGGCATCATTTTTTCCTTTTCATTTTCTCATTGAGGACAAGAAACATGTGTCCCCATTTTATATATGAAAATACCAAAACTTTGAGAATTTAAGGTCAGACAACTAATAAGTATCAGAGCCGGGATTCAAAACCACGTTTTTATCATCATATCATCATCAGTCATTATAATTATCATTCACCATCTTTATCAAAATGCCTAACATTTATTGAGCACTTACTATGAGTTAAGCTCTCTTTTAAGTACTTTGAATATGTTAATTTATTTAAGTACCCTTTATACGAATTTAACTAGTTTATTCCTCACAAAATCCCTGTAAAGTACTATTATTATCCTCCAAATTTCCCAAGGTGCTGAAGCTGGTAACCCAGTTAAATTTCAAAAGCTGCACTCTGCAGCACACTACTCTAAGTTCAAACCAGATATTTTCCAGCTGTACACCTTGTCTCACTAGGGTTTTCAGGACTGGAAGGCCTTTCAGGAGCCTCATGAAAACAAAAGGAACACATCTTCTTGAGCCATCATAAGGACACAGAATATGGATGCAATTCAGGTATCCCTTGGTAAAATCCTCCCATGTATTATAATATTCATCATAGCCTTGGTAGCAGACAGTATAGTGGATAATAGTAGGTAGTTAGGATGGAACAGGTAGGCATTATGGATCACCTGGGTTCCTTGTTGTTTAACAAAGTAAGATGTATTTTTAACATGATATAGCAGTGTGACCAAGTAACTACCTATAAAGAAAGGCTGAAGATGTTCTGCACCTAGGGACAATGCTAATTAACAAGAAGGGGGTAAGACCGTGTGATCAGCACCTTGGACAGCTCCAATGTAGGGGCAGCTCCCACAGAATGCAGACCTATAATTTGCATCCCTGTTCTGTGCAAATGGCCCTGCCCTAAAACTGAAACTTTAAAAGCTCTTGACATTCGTGTGTGTGTGTGTGTGTGTGTGTCTGTACCTTCAAAAGATTTTCATTTTATTGCAGTAAGAACCACTTAACTTGAGATCCACCCTCTTAACAAATTTTTAAGTGTGCAATACAGTATTTTATGGCGCATAGACGAATAAGGTCTTCTTTCCCTAGACTTAAACAGTGGTTCTTAACCTTCTTGATATATGTATTCTTTTAAAAAGTGGACGTAAGTGATACACAAAATCCCCAGAAAAACTAGAAATGTATACTTGCACAAAAAAATGTTACCTAAATTTTAGATGATATAAAGACCTCCTTGACATTCCAGTTAAGGCCTTTGTTTTGGTTAAATATCACTGAGTAACAAATTGATCCAAAATATACTACCTTAAGATAACAACAGTGTATTATTTCTTATGATTCTGTGGGTTGGCTGGGAGGTCCCTTTGCTGGTTTTCCCTGGGCTCATTCGTGTAGCCACATTCAGCTGGAGGGTGGGCTGAGCTGAATAGTCCAAGATGGCTGCACTCGCATGTCGTGTAGTTAGTACTGGATGTTGGCTGAGGGCCTTGGTTCTCCCCTGGCTGGCATCTTATCCTCCAGCAGGCCACACAAACTTCTTTCCATGGTGATGAGAGGAAGATACTCCTCCTTGTGGGGCCTAGACCCCACAACTGACAAAAAGTCAGCTTGGTATCCTGATGGTCAAAACAAGTAGCAAGTCCCATCTAGATTCAAGAGGTCAACTCTTCATGAGAGAAGCCACCCAGAATTTTCAGCCATATCAAATTTATCACAGCCTCCTAAGTGAGGAGTAGCATGGTTCTTCCCTGTTTCTTCAATACAATTCCACCCTACCCCATTTATATAACACTGCTGTGTTTTGTGTGTACCTCTATTATAATATTAATCCATTTGTGCATTGAATAAGCAATTATTAAAGAACATTTGTGAGCCAGGAAAGGTGCCAACTTTTTTTTTAATTTACATTGGCTTATCAAGTTACTTTAAGAATTTGTCAGATTTTATCATACCCCCCATTTAAAGATAAAGACACTGAATCTCAGAAAGATGAAGAAATTTGTCTTGGTGTGCATAACTAGCAAATGGCTGTCTTCCACTTTACTAGTCTATTTATCATTTGCATTTACTCTGTGATTGCGGCATTCCATTGTCTACCTCCCCTAAATACGTGAGCTCCCTTAGGGGAAGAGTGTGTATTTCTCCTTTGTATATTATCGGTCCACAGAACGTTACTGAAGATGGTTTTTAGGCTCTCAGTAAATGCTATTGGGTGGAGAGATGAATGAACTTCCAAACTGTGGGTGCTACATTTTTTCCTCTACAAGCATCTCTAGTTTATGTTATCTGAGCCCATGTGGCTGAGAATAATACAATTGGAAATAATAAACAACCTTTTTCAAAAACTTACTACATGCCAGAAACTGTTAATAACTTTTAAGTATTTATTTCATGCATCCTCATCACCTCTGACATAGGCACTATCATCTTGATTTTGTATATGAGGAGCCCAGGGATTAGAGAATGGAATTAGATTTCCCAAGGAAATATACCTATCATCTGACAAAGCAGAACTTGACTCAACTGTCTGACCCCTCAGGCCATATTCTTGATGACTGGATTATCTAACTCATCCAATCCTGTTGTATTCCTGCATTTCTTCCAAAAGAAAAGTTTATAAGTTTATCTGAAGGCAGACTTACCTGTGAGATAAGCCTCCCCATCCCCTGCCAAATAAAATAGAAAGAAACTTGACAGTCACCATGATCTGGCTCTAAACTATCTTTCTAGTCTATTTCCTGTTCTGTCTATCTATATAGATTCTGTGTTCCTCCCACACTGCTGGCTCTTCCTATCATGTGGCACCCACCATCCTACCATATCTCTTTGCCTTTGCTGATAATATTCCCTCCATTCTTCACACACTGGAATTCTTCATCCTCATAACTACATAAAATGAGTCTTCTTTGGTAAAACATTTTTTTATTTCTCCAGTTGCCATAAACCACCTATGTCTCAATGTTTCCCTGACAAATAATGTGTTCCTTTATTTATCCCAATTCCACCCAGTTCACTGTTTACATGCCTGTCTTCCCCTAGACAGTGAACAGCTTCCTGCCTCTGTATTTCCTTTCTTCTCTTGTTTTTAAAAGATTTCACATTTCTGCTCTGTCCCAGGCTCTATGCTATCGCCTAGGACTATAGAAATAACTAAGACATAAACCCTACCTTCAGGAAACTCACAGTATTCAGCACAGAAAAGTCATTGAATAAGCGTTAAATGAATGAGCTTGCAGTCAAGTGAGGGAGTCAGGGGCATAAACAATTATAATATCAAATCTATACTGGAAACCTAGGCAGTGCCTCACATGATAGACACTCAGTAAATACTCATTCATTTATTTACTTCCTGTAATGAGATAGGCCTAGGTTCAAATACTTGTCTTATTCATTAGGTAATTTGGAGCAAATCACTTTGGTTTTCCGATGCTCAGTTATCAAAACTGTGAAACAGAATCAATAATTACTGACCTCATAAGGTCTATGAAAATTAAATATGTAGCAAATATCTATAATAAGAGTTCAATATATTTTAGCATTCTAAATTCCTGCCTTACTTAATTCCAGAAAGAATATGTAGCAATTAAAAATGCATTGTTGGCTGACCGAATGGATGAATGAGTTAATAAATGAGGCCAGCCTTGAGTGGAGTTAAGGGCGTGAGGATGCAGACAGACCTAGCGAGGCAAAGGAGCATCAGCTCCCCCTAGGGAATCTGAGCCACCAAAGCCCTGGAGAGCACCCTCTTCTGCCACCCCAGCCTCCTCCCCAAAGGCCATGCTCTTGCTTCTCTCCTTCACAGGGGGCCCAAACAGCTTGTTTTTCTCCTCTTTGTGTGTTAGGGATATGTGATTTTACTGTCAGCGTGGTGTTTCTAATGAAAGGCAAATGGTGTCCAATGTGACTTGGAAAAAAAACGTACAAACAACAACAAAATTATATGTTCTTTTTTCCTGTAGTGTTCACAGGGAGACTATGTGACTTGTTTGCTGTCAATATGGCTTATAATGACATGGTGCACAGAAGCACTGCCAAATGTGTGCGGCATTCATTACACACATGTATTAAATGTAATGCGATATGAGTTTGGCGGCAGAGCAGATGAGAGCTGCCCTGGGGCTGATTTGGAGTTACAGCACCTCTTCCCAGGGGATGATTACGGGGAAAGGGGAAGTAGACAGCAGCCTGGGCGTGGAGCAGGGTGTTTAGAATTTCCAGGACTGATTCCGGGCTAGGTTCAGAGAAAATGCTAAAGCTCAAAGGGTCCTTAAAATTATACTTTCTTTCAACAACCACAGAAAATCATTTAGTAACCAATTGTTGAGCTCCTACTAAGTGCCAGGCTTATAACAAGCCCTGGGAACAAGATGCTCCACCAGGTTTCCAGAAGAAGTTCACAGAGTAGTAGGAGAGAGAATGACAGGGTACACCATGATGAATGCAATAAGATCTATAGGCTAAGGTTCGTATCAAATGACAGAGGAGGATACCTAACCCAGGCTAAGGTCACTTCTTCTGAGATGCCTTCCCTGACCCTGCCTGTACGACCAGGTCACCCTATCTCGCCACACCTGGGCATTTCCTTCACGGTACTTACCATGGTGTAAAGTTAGTTATGTGTGCGATAATCTCATCAGTGTCTGTCTGCTTTCTAGACTCCAAGCCCATGAAGGCAGAAACCTCATTTGTTTTGCTCACCCTTGGGTATCCAGCACCCAGCACAGTATCTGATGCTCCAGTCATATTTGGGGTTGAATGAATACCTACTGTCATGTGTAGGCTTAATTTTGAAGGACATGGAAGAAATAATCCAGGTTAAGAAGGGCAAGAGGAAAGGTGACCAAAGGAGGGGGCATAAGGCATGTTATATTAAAAGGTATGTAAGGAAATGCAGAACAAAATTGGAGGGGAATCAGTAAGAGTGGACTCTTGGGATTCTAAATGTATCATTCTGTTTTCTCTAGCAAGGCAAACACTTATGTGAGAAAAATTGGGCTCTTGATGGAAATGTAATTGGGGAGGCAGATGGAGCTGAACAGACATGTTGGTGGTGAGCGAGGCACTGAAGGCACCACTGTGGCTGTTGAACATTTCAGAAGGAGAGGCTAGTTAAGGAGTGTTGAAGAGGTTTTTCCTAAGTGGTGAGATGATTGTAGGATAGGGCATCAGCGGCCTAGTTGATGAAGCTCATTGGAAACAAGGGCTAAACAGAATTGTTGTGCATGTCACTGTATACGTAAATACAACATACCCATGGAAAGATAAGAGTAATAATGACAAAGATCAATGCTTGTTGAGATGTTATTGTACCCCAGGCAGGTACCGTAATCATCAGCTTCCATGTGCTATCACGTTCAGTATCCACAACAAGGCCATAAACTAGGAGATACCATAAAGATCCCACTAAATATGAGCAAACGGAGACCTAATGAGGTTAAGTAACTTTCTCAAGGTCATCTAGCCAAGCAGAAACATAGCCAAGATTTTAACTGGGCTCATTTTACTTTTGGATCCACTCTTTTAACTACCAAGTTGCTGGACCAGGCTTTCGACAGCCATGGCAGGCGGAGTCCTTCATTGTTGGAGGAAGCCAAGTCCAGTTGGCTTCCTCATCCTATGAACTCAGCTTTCAGTAAAGAACACATCTTGCCCATCATTTGACCTTTCAGAAAAATAATTTCGGTCCTATTGTCAAATCTTTATGGACTTTTGACCTGCTTGCTGTCGTATCAACCCTCGTGAATCTGGAGATTTGCAGAGGTTTTCGGAAGTGACCCTTGGGAATACTCAGGTCTACTATGGGTCCGCATGGCAAGAGCATGGGGGACTCAGTTGGTCAGAGGTGATGCCGGGGGTGGGTGAGTCAGGTCCTAGGAAGCCTGATGTGTCACACGTCACAGGGAGATGTCTTAGCCAGTTGGTAATTTTGAAAAGAAGCAAATCGAAAACTTCAGAGGTTAAGGTTTTCCACAGGATTTTGTAAAAGCTATTATGTGTGTGAGTGTGACTATACATGTATATATAGATACACACATATACAATATAATATATGCACCCACATATATACAAATACATGTATATATTATATACACATATATACACTATGTATACACGTGCATATATCATAATTCAAAATGTATAAATACATGTATATACATTTTTTACCTTAAATTGTACCAATTAACCTTTATTGAACTCTTATGTATGAGGACTGTGCTGTGCATTGACAAGTATTATGTCATGTACTTTTTACAAGAAACTGAAGAATTCATTATTATTATCATAATTTTTCAAATAAAAAAATTGGCTCAGGGAAGTTAAGCCAGTTGCAAAGGACACTAGTATTTGCAACTAGCTGAGCCAGAATCTGGTCCCCAGTCTGTTCAACTCCTCCAGGCCTGTCCCATGAGTAGCCACGTGATGCTGTCCCTCTAACCTGTCGCTACCTGTGTGTGTGTCTGGTCCTCTGGCTCCTCTGTGAGCTCCTGAAGGTCAAGGCTGGAGTCTGTTCATCCTGTGTCTCCATGCTTAGCCCCAGCCCAGAGTCAGCACTTGTAAATGTTTGTGGAGAAACTGAAGGAGTGAATCGCCCCATATATAGAGAGGCCGAGCTTGGCTAGAACTAGACTCTCTAAACAGAGCAGGAAGGGGCTCTTCAGCCTCTGAAGGTCTCTCGCTCTCCTGGGTTCTAGCACCGACAGCCATTCCCATTTCCTCAGTAAGTCCCCAGATACTGTCCCGTGTCCTCTTTATACTACTGTATAAAAGTAACCTACAAGTGTACATTATACCACTTTATACCACTATTTCTTCATATTTAACACTTGTATAGATTTCCCTTTTTGTGAGCTTGCTTCTCTCTCTTGCTGAACTATGAGCTCCCAGGAGTTAAAAAGAGATAAAGGAAATTTTCCTTTACTGAGCTTGTAAAATGTGCCAAGCATCGTGGCAGGGCCATTACATACATGAATTTATTTGATCTTCATGATAATTCCAAGAAACAGTTGTTATGTGTCTTTTACAGGAGAGGCATTTTGGGCCCAGAGAGTGAAATGCAGTCATTTGAATGATAACACACAGCAAGAACATGGCAGGGCTGGGATTCAAACCTTGGTCTTTCTGACCTCAACGCCCATAAAGCTGCCTTTCTAGCCTTAACCCTAATTGCCACATGGCCCGGGCTTCCTGTGCCAGACACACCGCCCCTCCCTCTTCTCCCACACGCCTCCCTGTGGCAGGACCTGATGGCGACATGCCCGGGCATCGTGGAGGCTGCGGCAAAAACGCGCTCTGGCATCTCAGGCTGCGGCACAAGGTATGCCAGCGAGAGGAGGAACAGTTGGTGAACAGTTGGTGAATGGATATTTTTATGCAAGGGTTGCCTAGAGAGAGGGGAAAAAAGAGTGAAAAAAAAACCTGTTTATAAAGAAGCCACAATTAATAAGGTCTTTGTTAGCTTTTTGGATTTCGATTTTCAAGTCCATTGCTTTGGGTTTGAAAAGAAACAGAAAGGTCCCCAAGGAGCCAAGCTCCCAGCTTCCAAAGCGTGAAGGCATTTAGGAAACCAATCCAAGCCCGGGTGTGTTGAGGATTTTAAGTATTCAGCAAGGAACGCAAAGATGCTCTGAATTCCTTTGGACAGCTTCTTGTTAGGAGTGTTTATGTTGTGGCGTGCTCCGTGTGTGGGCTTAAGAGCTACAAGATGACAAAAAGAAAAAAGAAAAAGAAGCACCTCTCTTCTAATATCTAAGAGAACTGTGGACACTCTAATCCCTTGCCTACTATGTTATTAATACATCCCTCTCTAGGCCTCTACATTCTTATCTATAAAATGGGAATAATAGCATCCACCAAAGTAGGTTGTTGTGAGGGTGTGAAAATGCCTTGTAAATCTTAAAATCATTTAGAAATGAGATTATTGGGTTTTGTATAGCACTTTTCTGTAAAACCTTTTACTTTATCTCTCTTTGCACATAAATTCATTCTGCAAACATTTAAAATACACATACTAATAACAGTTGCCATTTATTAGAGTACTTAGAATATGCCAGATACATATTTTGCTATATTTGACCCTTGCAATGGACCCTACAAGGTGGGTGTCTCTCCCTCCCCCCCATTTTTCAATTGAAGTGGTTAAGGAATATAAGCAAGGTCAGTAAGAAGCAGAGTCAGCATCGATGACTGCTCTGAGTGGGCAGTTGGTCCAGTTACTGAGCGCTAACCACTCGGATGCAGTTGCTTTCTGCCTGCTATGTGCTAGGAGCCTCATGGACATCAAAGGAGCTGGCGTAAGGACAGGTATTCTGTTATGGTTGAATTTGTGTCCCGTCCAAAAAGCTGTATTGGTGACCTAACCCTCAGGTCCTCAGAATGTGAGCTTATTTGGAGATAGCATTTTTAATGGAAATGACCAAATTAAAATGAGGTCATTAGGGTGGACCCTAATCCAATATGACTGGTGTTCTTCTAAAAATGGGATGCTTGGACATGGAGACAGAGCTCAGAGGGAAGATGATGTGAGGAGACACAGAAAGAGAACAAAAGCCAAGGCAGGAGGCCTGGAACAGATCTTTTCTTTTACAGCCCTTAGAAGGAGCCAACCCTGCTGGGACCTTGACTTTGGACTCCTAGCCTCGAGAAATGTGAGGCAGTACATTTCTGTTGTTCAAACCACCAGTTTACGGTATTTTTCTTTTTTTTTATGGCTGCACTCACTACCTCATACATATTTCAAATCCCCTTTTCTGGATGAGTCACCAGGAGAAGAAAATTAAGGTGCCTTGCTCAAGAGGTGAGCTGGCTGAGATTTGCACCCCATTCCCTGTCCTGCATGTCGATTGCTAAAAGAAAGCACCTTGGGGCAGGTATTTCTCTTGGCTTTATTCACTGCAGTGCCTACAGCATTTACATCGGTGCTGGCATGCCGTCAACCAATACTTGTTCAATGACTGAATAAATGAATGCCCTTTCTACCAGTTTGCCCAGAGTTTCACAGCAAGGTTAAGATAATTTTCCCCCACCCCCACCCCCCAAAAAAACCTATCACACTGGAACAAGAATTCCAAAGATGCATAGTAATTTTGAGAACAAAGAGTTTCATATTTTGTACTCAAATACCCTTCCCACAGCCAGAGACTTATAATTATGAACACATTTCAAACAGATTCCTTGGAAGTCTTGTTTCATGGATGATCAGGTACAAAACTTCAAGGTCCTAGTTCTTATTTGTACCTGGAAGCCAATGACTAACCTGCCTCTCTCCCTCTGGTTTCTGCCCATGTTGCGACATCATCAAATGTTTTTCTTTCTACCTCATTGACCACTCCTCATTTTTCCTTTACTGGTTCTTTTTCATTTTTCCAAACTCTAAACTCCGGAGTGCTCCAGGACTGTTTTTCTCACTCCTTTGGTAGCTCTATCCTGTCTAGTAGCTTTAAATACTATCTGTGTGCTGACAAAACTCAAATTGATATCTCTTGCCTGCATCGAACTCCAAACTTGTATATATCCAATAACCCACTTAACATTTCCACTTGAACATCTAATACGTAGCTCAAAGTCCATATGTTCAAAACCAAGCTCCTAATTTCTCCCTTCACCCCAAATAACATACAGCTTCCCTTGCAGTCTTCCCTGTCTTGACACGCATCAGCTCTATCCTTCCATCACCGAGGCTCAAACCGTGCCTCCCCCTCCTCTCACACCTAATATCCAATTATGCAGCCGACTCCATTAGTATCACTTTCAAAACATATTCAGGATTTTGCCACTTCTCACCACCTCCTCTGCTGCCACCATCCTTTTTACCTAGATTATCGCGTTAGCTTCTTAACCGGTCTTCCTGCGTCTACTCACGTCCCTGCACAATCTGTTTTCCGCACATTTTCCTGAACAATCCTATTAAAACGTAAGTCAAATCACATACTCCTCTGTTCACAATCTTCCAACAGACCTGTGATTTAGCTTTCCATTACCTCTTTTTGACTTCGTCTCCTTCATTTCCTCATATTCACTGGATCACATTCATTTTTATTTACGCTGACTGTGATCAGGTTTGCAAAGAAGCAAGCCTAGGGTTTTTCTGAGCGAGCAATCTCTCAGTGTGATTCTCTGAATAACCCAACCCTCCTCCACATTCACCAGTGCCTCCCGAATTCTTCCCAGGATGAGGCTTACTAGACCACCTGTTGTTCAACCCCTTTTGAAATACTCACAATACTCACATCGTTTGCGTGTGGCTTGTCTCATTATCATATCATTAGCTGCAAGAGTAGCCAATCTAGAGGGGTAAAAGTACCGTGATTGCATCTTTTCTGTTTTGGTCAAACTTTATTGAATGAGACTGACCTCATTCTTATGGTTGCAAGAAGCTGCAGTTTCTTCCTAATCTTGTCTGTCTGTCTCCATGTTTTGGTGCGTGGAGTGTCTTCATTCAACTAGGTCCCCTCTTCTCCCTTCTCTACCTGCCGCAGGAGGCTGCCTGTACGAGGTGTGCATAAGTGGCCTCCTGTGCCTTAAGGCTCCTGGATGAAGTAGGGAGGAAGGAGAATGAGATCAGGGTATTTTTTCCCCTGTATTCCTCTCTGGGAGGTCTCCTTGGGCTGGCTGTGTCCCGGATGTCACTAAACCTCTCAAGGGGCCACTCTACAGGTCTCGTTTTCCTTCAGGGTTCTTTCCCATCTCTTCCCTTCCAGTCTGGGTGGCAGCCTCCACTGTTAGCAACTCTGGGTTACTGCCTCGCCCCCAGGGTTCCCTTCCCTTGCCTACATCTTTATAGTTAGTGCCTCCTTGAGCTAGTCTCATGTGAGTATGCCACCAGTGTCTTGCTGGGGCCCTGACAGATATACCTGGCGATCTATAAATGTTCCCCTAACTTACAACATGCATTTTATCTGTGGTAATCAGACCTGATATATTCCCTTCCTCTGACACAACAGATTCTTTTCCTGATCAGTATTGCTCATCTGAAGAAGAAAAGTCTATCTTTCCCTTGGAAGGTGAAGTTCTGAAGCCAAACTGACTTATCTTTTAAGCCTAGATTAGGCAATGGCCAATTGCCTTCACTCCTCGGCATTTCGCTTTCCACCAGATCTTGTGCATTTTAAAATGGGAGTTGTATGACTGATACAGACTGGTGTATGGTAGGTACTTTGCAAATATTAATTCACGTTCCTTCCTCTTCACCTTGTTGCATTTGCTTTTCTGGCTTTTTTCCCCTGCTGCTTCATTTTGGTTAACCCGATACCTTAAACCTCAATAGAGCTTGTGGAGTAGCACAGTGTGTAATTTGCAGTTGGATAATTTTCTCATCAGTGGGAGTTGCTCTGGTGCTAATTTGGGCTGTATCCTCTATTTCAGTCTTTTGTCTCATTTGTAAAGAACATATTGTATTGTTCCAACTTCTACATTTTTCTTTATGAGCTTGTACATCGTGACTGAAAGTGAGGCTTTAGAAAATGCCATTCCACCCTCATAGTCATCGATTGCAAGGTGCATATACAAAAAGCCACCACTATCAGGAAAAATCTAAGTGTACCATTTTCTGAATATAGGGGTCTTTGTCTGCTCTTGGATATAGACCTAATTGACAGTGAAAAAAACAATGGACTAAGTCAGGTTAACTGAGGTCCTTGATTTCCCTCAGCCATGTGACCTTCTGGGGCTGACTCACAGAAATACCAAGCAAGGCCACTGGGGCTTCCTACAGGAGCACTTTATGAGATGACTGAGCTGACACAAGAAAGTTTAAATCAGGAGGTAAGAGACCCTCCTTGAGCCTCAAGGGACATGGTGCATCAGAAGGGCTAAAAGTTGGGACATTGAGTGCCAGAGTTCAAGCTGGAAGTAGAAATAGAACAGACTGTGTATCTCAAGGTGGAGAGCATGAAGGATATTTTCAAACATAGAGAAGGCAGTAGCAAAATGAGGTGTGGATATAAGCCAAGAGCCATTCAGGAACAAATTATATGAACACAGTCACTGCTCCTCTCTAAGGGAAGGCTTGGCATGGTCCCACCCACTCAAAAACCAAATCTGAAAGCAGCTTTGGAAAGCACCTCGCCTCTCTGGGCCCTGGGACTCATGTCAGTTAATAGAGAATAACATTCCCTGCCCTGTTTGTCACCCAGAACTGTTGTAAGGATGAAGTGAGGTAATAGGTGTGAAATCATTCTGTAAACACAGAGCACTACACAAAAGAGAGGACCCAGCAGACATTTCACCATGTAGAGCTGAACTCTTGTCTGAGAGGTTGCATGCCTGGTCAGTTGGAGTCAGACCAATGCTGAACTTCATCTCCACTAGGGATGTGTTAATCAGGGGAGAAACTCTATTCAAAGGAATTTAAGCAAAAAAGTCAATGGAAGGCAAATTGCAGGAAGGTTGACATATGGCTGAGCTTTCAGGATAAGAACTGGGTCTTCGAACACAAAGCAGCCTTGGTCCATATGCAGCCTCTACTTTTACCTGTGGTTCAGTTTCAGTGGGCTGCTATCATAGCCCAGCTTTCTCCTCTAGGCTGAAACACGATCACTGCATCTCCTAGACCTACCACTTCCTAGCATCATCACCCAGAAGAAATGAGTCTTCTTCTCTTAGTTCCATTTCAAAAATTCCAGAGAGAACTTGTCCCGGCTTAGATCACAAGCTCATTCTTATGACCTGGCTTGGGTCACATGTGTGTTCTGTGGTTGGTCCTTCCACATACTTTGGATCAGGGAAGAGGCTGTTCTTCAACTATTCCTAGAAGGGAAAGTGCTGAAAGAACAGAAAAATAGATGACCACTGCAGGGATCTAATTAACACTACATCCTGTAAACTGTGCTTATAATATTTATTTATAGTTTATTATATCTGCACTTTTAGGATGGACTCCCCCTCATCCCCACATCAGGAAGAGGGTTGGTAGTGAATTAAGGTCCTGGCAGGGGACTGTTCACTCAGAAGGGGGTCTAAAGAGGCTTTAGAGAAAGGACTATTTGCAGAGGTGTGAGAAGGGTTAAGAAAAACCAGAAAGGGGGGTGGTGGTGAAGTGTCCAAAGGTTACCACCAGTGGGTAGCCATTCATATCTCTTGGCCTGAAAGGGAAAGGAAAGGGGTGGTTATCTTAACCCACTGAGACATGTAGCTGTAGGGGAGAGCCAGCAGACAGGGACTGTGGCCTGCATTGCGGAAACCAGTCACTGCCAACTGCGGACCAATAGGGAAGGAGCTGGGGGTACAGCAAACTTTCTCTCCTTCCACCTGCCTAGTTCATGCCGGGCTTCTCATTGGCCAATCCCAAACAGAAATCAGAATTCTGCATCAGCTTGATGCAGTCTTCAGCAGTTAGATTCCCAGGGCTCAGAAGAGTGGAGAAGGATGGAGAAGGATCTGGAGGGGTAAATGAAGGCAGCACAAGGGTACACCCTTCAGCTCAAAAGACAAGCCTGGTTAGAGTCCACTTTGTAAAATGGGACAGTTTAAAAGAATCATGGGATTTGGGGGCTAGAAGGGTCCTTAGGATCATTCAGATCAGAATTCACAAACTTGCCTGTGTCCGGCCTTCAGATTGCTTTGCATGGCTTATGTAGCCTCAATCCCCAAACCTAAACACAAGCAAATAGTAAACAAAGAGGCTCAAAATTTAACACCAATATCCTTGGGCCAAGGATGTACTTTCCAGTTCCCCAGTCATCATCATGCTCTGTTGTCTAATACCTGCCACTGCATACATTCTCATCTCCCAAAAGTATTTGATTTGAGCACCTATGATTAGAAAAGTCAAACTTCTTCATTTTGTAGATAAAGGAGCTGGGCTGGAAAGGAAAACTGGTTTGCCTATGGCTGCACAGCTGTGGCGGGAATTCTGACTGTCTGCACAGATGAAAATAGAAATATATAAATAGGAGGACTGAATAAAAGGGTCGTTTGCCTCCCTAAAATGACACTCCATGGCACTGCCACCTCCACACATGGGAGTGGCTATCATTTGAAGCAAGGGTCACCTGAGGATTCTACTTGCTCTATGTGGCCCAAAGAGGTGGAAGTAAAACAATGGAGAAAAGTGATTAGGGTCAGTGCAAGTCAGGGCTTGCCGGGGGCTTTTCAGAATGGACTGGGAAGCTTCTATGCATCCTGGCTTCCCATTTGTGCAGACGGTTAATTAACAGAAACTGAACCACCCCTTAGGGTGGATGGTGTTGGACCCTGTCTTGGAGCCTTTTTTCTAGTCTATGAGTTGAGCCGATGCTGAGTTGAATTGAAATGAGAGGAAGGTGTTGTCTTGGCTTTGTCCCCTGGATTATATTTTATTTGATTCCCTTCTCTTTTGGTGGTGTGTGGGTAGGGTGAGGGTCTCAGAATCTCTTTTCTTCCCATCAAGAATCTACGAGTGAGTCTGTCCTCTCTTTGCCTTTCCCTTTCAAACACTCTCCCTCTTCTCCACTTAGACCCAGCTCTGCTCCACCCCACATGCGTCAGGCTCATTTCCACGTCTACCTGGATCCTTAGCATGGGCTTAGCTAGGAACAGGTTGGCTCTAATAACGGAGATCAAATAGCAGGGACTTGATAGGAAGGGGATTGGAGCTGCTGGGCTGTCTGGATGGAAAGGTGGCTGTGCTCAACAAAGCCACCAGGAACCCAGTCTCCTTTGTGTCCGTTGCTTCATCATCCCCCTGCTGTCTTTTTGAGCAAAGAGACTCTCCTCCACCAGACCCCATGCTGATCCTCGGGAAAGGGGAAGAACAAGCGGAACAGGCAAACTCATTTCTAGAAGGGATCCGCAACCACACTTCTGGTCATTTCTGGAGGCAGAAAAGTCTGCGAACTAGAGTTTCCAGCTGGATATCCACATGCTCAGTAAAATTGGGAGAGGAAGGTGGGTGTAGGGGGGGGTGTTTTAGTAGAAGGAAAAAGAAGGGAATGGATATTGGGAGCCGGTTAGTCCATTCAGGATGTGTTTTCTGTGCAGAATGGCCTCCCTTTGTCCTCTGTGAAACCAGAGCTCATCATCCTTCAAATGCAGTTTAAATCTGCCCCCTCTTGACGCTTTCCCACGAGAACCATCCTTAAGACCATCTTCAGCATCCTGAGAGGACTGGCTCGATGTGCTGTCGTGAGTGACGAGTTGGTTCCAGTGTCTCCCCACCACCACCTTTGCTATTGTCCCCAGCTCAGCAAAAGGAAGGAACAACATTACAGGCTAACGTTTACTGGGCAGCCACCAAGTACCAGGTGCGGTGCTAACTGTGTTATGAGCATTACTTTGTTTGATCATTGCAATTGCCCTGCGAATTAGGTACTGTTGTCCAGTTGCCAGATGAGGAAACTAATACTCTGTGATGTCACCTTCCCAAAGCTCTGTAGCCACATTCAGAATTTAAACATAAAACTGTCTGGCTCCAAGTTTTATTGCTCCTTTCATCACATTGCGACTTTTCTGCAAAGAGCTTTGCAATAGGGAAGCTTCACAGAACTGAGACAACTGGGTAAGTCAGCGTTGATACATCCGTCAGGCTGTTGTTATAAATAAGACAGACAAGGAAAAAATCTAGCCATCTTGTCCATTGCGCTAATTTAATTTTCCAGGGGAGTACATGTTTCTTTGTGAATCAGGCTTCTCTTCCTTGATCTGTTTTTAAAAAGTAATACAGAGGGCTTACTTCTCCCCTCTGTTTCCATCCTTCCTTGATCTCTTCCATGATTTTCTCTTGGGGGAAAGAAGCAGATTGAAAACTGTGTTTATATATGTAACCATTAAAATAGATGCTCTGCCTGTAAAAATAAACTTGTGCCAGGGTCTAATAAATTCCGTGCTAATATGCCAGCTCCCCAGTCTGCAGGGCAATTGCAATCACTCTTCTGATCAGGGGAGCATAATTCCAAGCCTCCCTATTTGTTAGCTCCTTAACCCAGCACAGCTGAGGACTTAATCTGCATTCAATTTAGCAAACATTCTTGGGTACCACAAGGTGCCTGGTTATGAACTAGGAATTGCAGATTAGAAGTGGAGAAAACATAGGTCTTGCCCTCAGGGAGGTGAGTCCACAGGAGCAGAACAAAACAGGGGAAACAAATAATTGCAGTGCCATGAGATTTATGCAATAGATAAAGTGTATTTAAGGTGCTATTGGTTTAAAAAAGAAAGGATGTGGGCCTGGTGTGGTGGCTCATGCCTGTAATTCCAGCACTCTAAAAGGCCAAGACAGGAAGACTGCTTGAGCTCAGGAGTTTGAGAGGAGCCTGGTCAAGAGTGAGATCCTGTCTCTGCAAAAAATAGAAAAATTAACCTGGTGTGATGGTGTGCCCAATAGTCCCAACTACTTGGGAGGCTGAGACAGAATTGCTTGAGCCCAGAAGTTTGAGTTTGCTGTGAGCTGTGATGATGCCACTGCTCTCTACCTGGGATGATGGAGTAAGACCCTGTCCAAAAAAAAAAAAAAAAAAAAGAGAGAGAGAACAAGAGGGTGTGACTCAGAAATAAGGAGGAGTGGTAATGTCTGAGCTAAGATTTGAAACATAGGAGCTAATCAGATGAAGGAGATAGCATTCCAGGCAGAGGAACAGAGTAGCAAAGACTGGGAGGAATGAAATATGTCGTGTTCTGGGAACCATAAGCAGATCAAGAACTTGCAGTATGAATTGATCATGTCAATTTAAAGTACTAACTTGATAGGTGATGGAGGAATTTTAAACAGGAGAATTAAGTGATCACGATCATGTTTTAGAAATATCCCTCTTGGACAGTGTCAGGAGGGAGACCTGTTAGAAAGCAGTTTATAATGATCAAAGGTGAGGAATGATGAAACGTAAGGTGTATGATGATCTGGGAAGGGAGCTAGTGAGCAGATATGGGAAAATAGCTGACAGTTGCTGAAGATTTACTGTGTGCCAGGCACTGTTCTGTGTTGTTTGATATGGTAACTTACTTCCCTCTGCCAACCCTCCAAGGAGGTTCTTTTTTGATCCCTGCTTTACAGATAAGGAAACTTAGGGGTTGAACCTAGCTAGGAATTGGCAGAACTAGGATTTGAGTCCAGTCTGACTCCAGAGACTTCTCTCTTAAGCTCTGAATGGGGATGCTTTAATTTGATTTTCTTATTGCAATATTAGGCTTTCTAAGATTCTCTTTGAAGGGCATGAGATAAGCCATCTGGCAGGGAAGCAGGAAGAGGATGAACAGAGCAGAGATGGCATTTCATCTCTGCACCGACTAGCTCAGTAGCCTTGGGGAAAGCATGATAATCTTATCTGTGAAATGGAGATACCCATTCACAATTCAGAGGACTTTTCTGAGGATATAAGGGACAGTGTAAATAAAGGGACGACCCTGTACTCGAAATGTAGAAAGCAGTTCTCAGATACTAGTTTTTTTTGTTTCCTCCTGTTGGAGGATGCTGCTACTTTTGCACCTCCTATTAAAATTTTTATAAAGAGTGGCCGGGTGCGGTGGCTCACGCCTGTAATCCTAGCACTCTGGGAGGCCGAGGCAGGTCAATAGCTCAAGGTCAGGAGTTCGAAACCAGCCTGAGCAAGAGCGAGACCTCGTCTCTACTAAAATAGAAAGAAATTATCTGGACAACTAAAAATATATATACATAAAAAATTAGCCAGGCATGGTGGCGCATGCCTGTAGTCCCAGCTACTCGGGAGGCTGAGGCAGTAGGATCGCTCGAGTCCAGGAGTTTGAGGTTGCTGTGAGCTACGCTGAAGCCACGGCACTCTAGCCAGGGCAACAGAGTGAGACTCTGTCTCAAAAAAAGAAAAATAAAATTTATAAAGAGAGATGAAATTTATTAGACTGCTGGAAATAAATGAACTATAGCTACCTACAAAAATATAGATGAATCTTGGAAAAATAATGTTGGGTGAGAAAAGCAAATCTCAGAAGACTACATATGATGAGATTCCATTTTTATAAAGCACAAAACAAAGGGCTGGGCGCGGTGGCTCACGCCTGTAATCTTAGCTCTCTGGGAGGCCAAGGTGGGCGAATTGTTTGAGCTCAGGTGTTCGAAACCAGCCTGAGCAAGAGCGAGACCCCGTCTCTACTAAAAATAGAAAGAAATTGATTGGACAACTAAAAATACATAGAAAAAATTAGCCAGGCATGGTGGCACATGCCTGTATTCCCAGCTACTAGGGAGCCTGAGGCAGAAGGATTGCCTGAGCCCAGGAGTTTGAGGTTGCTGTGAGCTAGGCTGATGCCACGGCACTCTAGCCAGGGCAACGCAGTGAGACTCTGTCTCAAAAAAAAAAAAAAAAAATGCAAAACAAGCAAATCTAAGTAATGTATTGTTTGGGGATATGTGCATATATAGTAAATTTTTTTTTAAAGGGTTGCTTTAACACAATACTAAGAATGGTGATTGCTGCTGGAGGAGAAGGCAGGGAGACAGGACAAGGCAGGAGCACATAGTTGGGGCAATGGTAAGGTCAATGGTAGATTGGTGGTTAGTACATGGATATTCATATTATTATTAATATTAATCTTTCATTAATTAACAAAATTGCAAAACTTGTTGCAATTAATTAATTGCATATATTCACATTTAAATAGATAGTAATGAGGAGAAATAGTATCCAAGGAGGTAGATTAGGTTTTAAGCCTGGCTTGCTTCAGCATCTAAACAAGGACCCAAGCCAAGTGTGGTGGTGTTTCACACCTGTAATCCCAGCACTTTGGGAGGGTGAGGAAGGAGGATCACTTGAGGCCAGGAGTTTGAGACCAGCCTAGGAAACATAGTGAGATCTCCATCTCTATAAAAAATTTTAAAAAATTAGCTGAGCATGAGGCTGAGGTAGGAGGTTCGCTTGAGTCCAGGAGTTTGAGGCTACGGTGAACTATGATTGCATCACTGCACTCCAGCCTGGGCAACAGAATGAGACTACATCTCCAAGAAAAAAAAAGAAAGAAAAAAAATAATAATAAACAAGGACCCAAGACTCTATTTCTTGGCTCGGATTCCTCTAGATTAGCAGCTTCGTCAATCTGTATAGTGGTAGTTTCCCTGGCAACTTCAGACTCACATTGTTCTAGCACCCGGTACAGCAAAAGAGAGAGCATCTACTTCCCCAGTAGCTCAAGTAAAAGACTCAGAACTGAATCTCATCAGCCCTGATGGGCCTGAGCCCAGGAGTCGAAATCAACTCCTGGGACCAGGGTATGCACTGATGGCCATAGTCTGGGTCATGTGCTGGACACCTGTGGCCTAGGCTGGAAGCTAGACTGAAAGCATGTGGGTTGAGAGCAAGGGGAGGGCTGGCTGTTCCAGCGCCAAGTCAGGATATTGATGCCACACAAAGGAATAGATGTCAACAGTAAAAACAACAAATGCCCCGGAGCTGTTTAAAATACCTTGTATTTTTATGATTATACAAGCAACACATGTTTTCTATAGACATTTTTTAAAGGCTAGAAAATTATAAAGAAAAAAATAAAAGTCATCAGTAACCTTACAACTCTAAGAAAACTAATGTGAATGTTTAGACTTATTTCCTTCTGGTCTTTTCTCTAGGCTTTTTATTGCATTGGTGATTGCATAGTCAATTATACAAAGTGTCTTTTTTTTTCCCACTTAACAAGTACATTAGTGTTTTCACAGGCTAAATTCACAGTCTACTATTGAGGAAGTAGTCGTGGGAAAAAAAAATATATGTAAAACATTATTATGAGAGTGTAGAGCAGGGCCTTCTACCCAAACACAGGTTTCCAGAGATATGCCTGGGCTCAGTGTCTAAGGAAGTATAGGATTTGGGCCAGCTTAGTGAACCAGTGAGAGGCAGAGGTTGTCCAGGCAAAGGGGATCCGGGCACAGGGGATAGTCTAAGCATGGACAGAGAGAGATGGAGCCGGAGAGGAGACCATGGAGGGCCTTGCAGTCTCTGCAAGATAATCTAGACTTTTCAGATGGAGGCCGCAGTTTATTCTAGTTTGAGAGTGTGATCTCTGCCCTGCTCAGGACACACCCACTATATCTGAACTGCCTTTTTTGCAGGTCTTCTGTGTGCCTATCAGTCTTATACATTCTTCGAAGCACAATAATGTGTTGCCCACCCCAGAGAGCCTCCTTCACCAAATTCCTACCACCCTCCATGGGCATCGATCCCTCCCTCTTCTGAGGCATTCTGAGGCCTTGTTTCAATCATCTTCATCTTTCCTGCCATACCTGGTGCATGGGATGTGAGACTCAGAGAGCTTTTTCCTTTTATGGGACATTTGGCAATGTCTAGAACAGTTTGGGTTGTGATTGGTGAAGGAGGTGCTATTGTGCATTTAGTGGGTAGCCCCAGGGTTGCTGCTAAATATCCTACAATGCACAGCTCCTGCAACAAAGGATTATCTGGCCCAGAATGGCAATGGTGCTGAGGTTGAGGAACCCTGAAATAGGCAGACTGCAGTGTTGGGATAGCTGGGTGGATAGTCAGCAGCTCCCATTTCTGGTCCTGGCTCTGTACAAATTTGCCTTGGGGACCTTGGGAAAGTGGATCTCTGAGTCTCAGGGCTGTCATCTCTGATAAATCTAGTATGAAGATCACATGCTTTGGAGTCAGACAATGCTGACCTCCAATTTTCACTCAACCCTCTACTCCCTGTGAGGTTCTGGGCAAGTTATTTTTTACACCTCTGTTTCATCATTTTTTTTTTTTAACAGGGATAATGGTATCTATTTTGGCAAAGTAGGAGGAATTGAGATCATCTGTGTAAACCAAGACCCATAGCACTTGACACACAGCAGATGCTCAATAACTGGGATTGTCGTGATACCACAACCATTAGTATTAATAGAAGAAAGGGCTTGAAAACAGGCTCTTCGGTCTTTTCCAGCTCTATTAATTTAGGACCTCTTGATTTGTTTTCTTTGCACGTAAATGCTGAACATTGTCGCTTGGCTGGGGTAAGGGTAGTGGCCAGGCGCGTGTATCATTTGGGGTACCTGCAGGAAACATATGGCACACTCAACTGGGAAAGTTTATTTAAAAGGATTCTTATAAAGGTTTGGGCATGTGAGTGTGATTTAGGGAAACCAACAGGAGATAAGGCAGGACTCCTGGGCTAGACTTACTACCGTCTTCAAGGGTAAGGAGAGGGATGGTGGAAAGAGCCAGGGAGTAAATATCAGACCTTACCCTCTTCCTCCTCTTCCGACCTCCTCCATCTCTTGCTGGTGGCTCTCATTGCCTGAATCCAACAGAAAGCCAGAAGACAAAGAGCCTGTTGATGTAATCCTCTGTCAGCTTTCCAAGACACAGATCCTGATGGAAAAGGTGGAAAGTGTGGAACTGAAGGCAAAGAAAATATCAATGGTAGCATAGTCTTAGAGTGTGTGGAATAGCCTGCAGTCTGGGGTTCGGGCACCGTGACCTGCTATCAAATTCAACATGTTAATACTTTAGCTCTTCGCAAAGGAGAAAGATGGCCCCACATGCAGCTATCTGTCCCACCCTGTGGAAATCTTGCCACCAGACTTGGGGGTAACACAGTTCCATGGTTACAAGGTCATCTGTGACTTCTTTGAGTACAGGCTGCCTCAAGGAGGGAACCTCCATGCTGGGAGGTGGAAAACAGTGGAGGCTGGTTTGGGAGGCAGCTTGATGTCACGGAACCTTGGTGATCTGGGCCCCAGTTCTAGTTCTGCCACTTACTGGCTTTATGATCTCTGGGACTCAATTTCTTCACCTGTCAATTGAGGTAGTAGTTTACAGACCTGTTGTGTGGATTAGACATAATTGAAAGAATGCAGTCCAGTGCTTCGCACCTTGTGGTGCTCACTAACCAGCTTTCATTTAACATTTATCTAATGAGCAGTTGCTGGTTTTAACCATGTGCTGAGCCTTGAAGTAAAATAAAATCATGATGATTAAGGTAAGATACCTAACTCTAAGGAAATCCCAGTCCAAAATAAGAGTTTCTATTCTGGGATTGATAGGGAGGCTTTGGAGATTCCATAAACCAGTGGTCCCCAACCTTTATGGCACCAGAGACTGGTTTCATGCTCACCTCCCGCTGTGCAGCACTGCCCCCCCACCGTGTCTCTCTCTGTTCCTACGTTTCATGGGAGACAATTTTTCCATGGGGGTGGGGGTGGGGAAGCTCAGGTGGTGATGCAAGCAAGCGATGGGGAACCTCCTGAATACAGATGAAGCCTTGCTTGCTCCTCCTCTGCTCACCTCCCGCTGTGCAGCACCCCCCCCCCACCGTGTCTCTCTCTGTTCCTACGTTTCATGGAAGAAAATTTTTCCACGGATGGGGGGATGCAGGGGGAGGGGGTCAGTGGAGCTCTGCAGCGTGGAGGTTGGGGATCACAGCCATGTGTGGGACACACACCCCTTAACTTTGAATTCAGAAGTGAGTATATATAATATGGGTATGTATATGCGTTTTTTCTGGAAAGATTTCATTAGATTCTCTAAGATAAGAATCATTGAGGCAGAGCTTTCGGAGGAGAATTCCGGACAGTGAAAGATCATAAACCTCTGATTGAGTAGAACAGCTATTAATAACAAAACCCAATATTCCGCATTCAGAGAAAGCACGATTGGAGAGTGATGCTGTAATCATCTTTCTATGGTCTTGCATGGAAGAACTTGGGTGAGAGAATACAAGTTATTCTCTCACCCAAGTTATGAGAAGAAGTTATGTTGCAAACAATAACTTTCCAGAGATGTCAGAAAAGTGATAAGGAGGAACTGACACATTCAAGATCTTTTACAGGATATTCTACGTTGGAGTGAGTAGCCTCAAAGGCCTCTCCCAATGTTCAGGTTTCAGTATCTCACCAGGATAGTGTCAAGATGATGGGGACGTGATGGAGAGAACAGAGCTGTGCATTTGTAGGGGTCTGTGCTTGCTCTGTGTCTTGCGTGAAGAGGCACGATCACATGACTGAGGTGTTGTAACAAGCTGGGGAGTGGACCAGGGATGGGAGATAGAGGAGACAGCACTTTTTGGAGCACCTTTCTGAGCTCACAAGTGTGTACATATGGAAAAGCTGTTTCCACCAGCACAAGCAGGTATTATTAGAAACTTACAAGTCAGCTTGGTAGCCTTAACTCTGACCAAGGCTGAGAACCACCATGGAAGCGTCTCTTCTTGAAGGCCCCCTGAGTTCCAAAGACTACAGCCAATGATAAAGTAATATCTTTAAAACATCTTTACCTAAGAAATCCCAAAAATCCGCCAAAATAAGTGTATTATTAATTCATCAGCTATTTATTGAGCACATATATGGCAATTAAGCATCAGAGATACAGGGATGGATAAAGGGAGGGATCAGGGTAACATTTGTTGAATGAAGAGCACTTAATATACATTAAATTGGTATACCAATCTAGCAAGATGGATAGCATCTTCATTTTTCATTTGCAAGAAGCAGATTAAGCAACTTGTCCAAGGTTCGAAGCTGTTGAGTGCTGAATTTCAGATTTGGATTCAAAGTGAAATTACTTCAAAGCCTGTGTTTTCCTTATTACTTCCAAGTCTTTGCCCTTCAGGTGCCCACAGCATGGTGTGGGACACGCACATCTGAAGAGACACCTGCAGGCCTGTGTGTACGGCAGTAATGTGGTGGGTGGATGTAGTGAGCGTGGAAGAGCCAGCCGGTTCTAGAAGACTTGCTGATATTTGAGCTGAACTCACAGAAAGGATGGAGACCAGGCAGGTAGAACAGGGAGCTCCAGCCCCAAGAAACAGGGCTCCAGGCTACCAGGCAGGGCGTGTGAAAGACAGTTGTGCTTTGGGGAGAGCTAAAGTCAGTAGATTGAGTGTGGGTGATGCCTGTGGAATCTGAGACGCGTAGAGTCAGTTGGGAAGAGATTATGAAGAGCTTTGAATGCCCTGGCTTTCATATGAGCTTTAATCTGACTCGATAGAAACCATGCGGAGATGGACAGCATCTGTCTGACATGGTTGATTTGTGTTTTCGTGAGAACTGCTTCCTAAGTCTTGAAGGAGAGGGGCGGACAGTGGGGTCCAGTGTTAGCTGTGTCTTTCTCCTTCGTCTTCTCAGGCAGGAGCAGGCAGTTCCTAATGGCCTTGTTCTTTCCGCAGCAGAACTCTCACCAGCCCTTTCTCCATTCTGTATGTCTCCTCATAAATCAGGAGCAAATGCCTCGGGTCCCAGCATGAGTCTCTCGTTATCATAAATCTCGGGTATGAGTATGGTGGGTGGTGATTTAGGTAATTACATAACATAAAACTGCTCTTGCCTTTCTCACATCTAAAGAATTGTTATCTGTGTGTCTCATTCTGCAATTTATGGCTACTCTGGATGAGGGGGAGGGTTCCCACAGCCACTGCCTATAAATTATGTGCTTTTCCACTGGTGAGTATTCCTGATGGTTAATAGCTATTATTTCTATTTCCACAGGCTGTACTCACATATACACAACAAACACGGGCATGTAGGATGCTGAGGGCCAATTTGTCATGGCTCCTCGCCTAGAGGGCAGGGCCAGGGGAAGGCAGGGGGTAGAGTCTGTGCTTCTCCAAACAGGCTCCTTCAATGGGAGAGCGGCCACTTCCCACGGGGCCTCTTTGCCGTGCAGCTCACACCAGCCCACTGCAAAGTGGGTCAGCTGTAACTGCTTGAATAACTGCTCATGTTGATATTTTACCAAATAATTGAGTGCGCATTTGGATTTACTCTTGCATTGTACTTTCTGTTGGGTGGCCACACGTCCAGGTGAAGTATGGTAGATCACATTCATTAATACAAGAAGATAAAAAGGGATATGAGATCCATTTAACACTCTCTACCTCACATACTTATCAACACTTTCATTTGGAAATCAGTTTTAACTCTACCTGAAAACTGAGTACTATCTTACATAAGGAGTTGTAGTTTCAAATGCATCTGCCTTATCTCCTCTCTAGATTAAGAGTTTCTTGAGGGTTTGGATCTTACTTATTCCTCTTTGAGTTTCCTGAGCTTGGCATAGGACCTGATCCATTGCAGCTGCTCAGTGTTTGTTGACTGACCAACCGATTGATTACAACATGTCTGGGATGGATGCTAAGTCAGCCTACAGCATGACATACAAGGAATGATACAACAGTGTGTCTTGACAGGAACATGGGCCCACCCTTCACTAAAATCAAAGCTGGCACAGGGGATCCTAACAGCCAAGCAGCTCCTCCATTATTGACTGCATATTAAACTTCTGGCTAACATTTGTCCACTTTATTGCCCCATCTTTCCAGAAAAAAAAAATTTAAGACATTTGACCTATTCCATTTTATAGATGAAAAAACTGAAGTCTTAAGTTGTTAAGTGGCTTACTTAAAGTCAAAAATTATTACATCACTGAGCTCACTATCCAATTCTCCAAATTCATTAATACCCTTTTCACTCCCAACATTAGATTTTTAAAAGCAGATAAAAATATTGAAAACAATTGCAAGAACTTTGCTCTTTATAATTTCTACCATATTTCACATCCATGGTCTCATTCAATCCTTGTAACAGCTGTTGGAGGTAGGATTGTATTAATATCCCCTTTTCACAGATGGGAAACAGAAGCCCAAAGAATTGATAAAATATTTCTTGCCAAAGAGTGAGATTCTAGAACCTGACTTAACTATTTGGATCTCAGTGTTGCTGGGCCACTACTGTGTAGATGAAATGACAAAAACCAACGCACCTCATAAACTGTAGACCGTCTCGGCATCAGGCACTATTATTAATGTGTTATTGCTGTGAGACCCAAATCTGTACTTGAGTCCACAAATTGGGAACTCTGCGGTATGTTTTAATTATAGCCACTTGATAATCCCTGGATGTTGGGGGGAGCTGTCTTATATCATTCCTAAGAGTCCTAAAGGAGAAGATTGCTCCAGGCCAATGAATATTCATTGTTATGCTAAACCACAAGCTGCATTTTCCTTCCTTCTGCGTAATCAGAGACTCACTGCATTGCTCTCAAACTTTATGGTGACTAAGAGGATGGATGATAAGCATGTGTTAGGCATCTCTGCTAAGGTTTTTGCTCCATCATGTGGGGTCTCCACAGTGCCTAACCCTATCACTGGAGAAATGAAAGCTACCATTTCCCTGGTGGAAGCTTGGCAGGTAACTGTTTGTGGGGAGTCTCACACTCTCTGCTAAGGGCTTCTGGAATTAGATATTGCGGGGTCTCCCTCTTTTTATTCTTTATTTGCCTTTGGCTTTAGCAGTAGAGGTGGGTAGGGTGGGGAAAGCGTTACTGGTGATAGGACTTAGCTACTCAACAGGGCCCTGGAGTAGCGGCATTGGTGCTACCTGGGAGGTGGTTAGAAGGGCAGAATCTCAGGCTCAACCCTGGATGTGCAGACTCAGAATCTGCCTGTTAACGAGATCCCCAGGTGACTCCTTTGCACATTAGGATTTAGCAGACTTCAGTTCCCATCCCCTAGTCTGCCCTTTGCTGGCTTTGTGACTGTGGACAAGGCACTTAACCTCTTTGCGCCTCTGTCACTGCCCTTTCTGTAAAGTGAGGAGGTAATGGGCAGACATGAGAGGGTCTGAGTTTGGTGTCAGGGAGGCGGTTTTCTCACAAATCTACTGCAGCAAATATCAGCAAAAACTACATCTTCCTTAAAATTTCTGAGACCTATTTTTTTTTGGAACAGTGACTCATCCAACAAAGTATTTATTGAGTATCAATATACAGCAGGCATCATGGCCCTCAATTCCCTGAAATTTGCTGCCCTGGGCTTTGGAGGACCTGTCTCCCTCACTGGAACCAAACCCAGAATATCCAAAGTTTTACACAGAGGAACCCCCAGGTGTGGAAGCAGGGAACGCTAAACGCTGAGCTTTTCCTGGAGTTTCACTAACTTCTGTAGTCATTTTAACATTTATGCTCATCATCACTACTACAGGATTGGCCTTCTGTAAGAATAGTAGTCGTGTTCCAACCCTTTATCGTGCTGTGTTAGATTCACATGAGATAGACAGAGCTTCTTAAACTCTATCGGAAAGCCGCTTGTTCATGCAGCTCATTTAGGCCCTCATGTGCTCTCTAGATGCGGTGCCAGGTTGGCAGGACAGAGGAGCGGGAAGAGCACAGGCTTGGCCCCAGACCAGAGCTCAGTGGGAAAGCTGGCCCCACTGTTTACTGGATGTATGCCAGGTGTGTTCCTTGGGCTTCGTGTGACCTTACCTGCCGCATCTGTAAAAGGGGATAAAAATGCTTTGTGGAGGATAGCACAAATTAGCTCAAATCCTCAAGGAGCTCGCAGCCTAGCGGGGAGACTAGCTAGGTTTGGGGCAAAGCTACAGACTCTGCCTCCCCCCACCTGAGTGTTAAAGTTTCCTGGAAAAAGTGACCTCTAGGCTGAGACCCTAAGGACGAGGAAGAGTTGGCTAGATGAAGGCAAGAGTAGAGAGCAGGTGGGGTAGAAAGGAGACTTTTTCTGGAAGAATGAAGGAAATCTCAAAGTTTTAAAGATAAGAGAGAATATGGTGGGTTGAATTAAACCAAGTAAAGCTAAATACACATCTGGCTTATCAGATAGTTCTTATGGGACAGTCACTGCTGTGAACTGAATGTCTGTGCCCCGCCCCTGCCAAATTCGTATATTGAAGCCTGATGGTATTTTGAGGTGGCACCTTTGGGAGGTGATTAGGCCATGGGGGTAGAGCCCTCGCGAATGGGATTAGTGCCTTTATAAGGGGACGAAGAGGCCACAGCATGCTTTCTCTCTCTGCCATGTGAGGATACAAGAGAGAGGCATCCGCAAACCATCTAGAGAGCCCCCACCAAGAGCCTGGCCATGCTGGCACCTTGATCTCAGACTTTCAGCTTCCAGAACTGTGAGAAATATGTGTGTTTGTTGTGTATAAGACACCCAGTCTATGGCAGTCTGTTATAGCAGCTTGAACTGACTAAGGCATTCACCTTATTAGAAATGTGTTTGAGTGATATGGAAAAGTAGTGAGAGTAACTAGGGGACATTGAAAATATTTAATAACGACTGATTTAGCTCAGCACTGAGCCAGTATAAGGGGAGCAGCTGGTGCAGAAGGAGGGTTCTGGGCCCCCTGCTGAGGCAGATGTTATCCCTGTAGTTGCTAAAGCGGAAGAGATCCTGGGGGAAGGACAGTGGCTTTGGGGAAGCCACTGGAGGCCAGGGGAGGAGCTTGGGTCAGTGGCTATTGCCAATGGTATGGAAATATTTCAGTATTGTAGGGACCAACGTGATCCTACCAACACATATTGCCTGGAAGTCAGTCCTGATTGTAACTGCATTTCACATTCATTAAAAACTCTGTGCTGAGCATTGATCAAATACCATAAACTGTCCTAAGAGTTTGCTCCAGCTTTATGAGAGTTAGCTGATAATCCAACAGAGAAGTTAGATTTATGAGCAACATCCAGCAGCAATGTGATATGTTCAAGCAGCACCTTCCATCTCACCACAACGGTGGGAAGTAGGTTTGCAAAGTGTCATTATCTCTATTGTACAGAAGAAACAGCTAAAGTTTGGGAAGAGTTACACAGCAAGGAGTGGACCCAAAATGTCTCTGACTCTAAATCCAGAGCATCACATGAAAAGGAATTTCCATGACTGGAGGACTTGATTACTTCTGC
>CAUYSK010024762.1:0-27570 GCA_963575035.1 Avahi laniger | reverse complement strand
TTCACAAAGTCGACGCGATCCAAGACCAAAGCATCCAGCATGGCTTGCTCCAAAGCATTCACCTGCATGAACCAAGGGATGGGAGCCCATGAGTGGATTCTCAGAGGGACACCAGGCAGAAGGCCGATTGGAAACATGAAGGAAATGGTTGTCTGACCCCCCAGATCCCAGAATATTCGGATCATGGTCATCTTTGCTCTTCGTCTTGAGCGAGCACGTCCCATCTCCCCTCTCCTTTCTTCTCATTTGGCCTCTACATATTCTATCAAAGTTTGTAAATGGTTTTCTCTCTTTTAAAATAAATTGGGGAGGATTCGTCATTTCAGCCATACTCACGTTATTCTGTCCAGTTTTTACCATTTGTTTTCTTGACTGAGAATCCACCTGGCGGTGGTGGAATTCCACGTGGAATCACGTGGACACGCGGCATGCCACCAGGGCACTGTGTGAATGAGTGGCTGTGATACATGCACGTACACACACTGCTGCTCTAGCTTTCCTGTATCCTGGCAGCGGTGAGACCAAGAACAATCATATGATGTGTAGCTCCAGGCTCCCAGCCCAGACAACTGCCGTCATCCCCACACACCCAGTCATGGGCTCTGCCTTTCAAAAAGATTTTGTTGCACAAATTGAATTTATTCAGTGGTAATTGGTTTGTCTCCCATATTTTCATGCATCAAGCATCTGTCTGTCTGCTGGGCAGCGAGAACCACTGTTGAGCAAGATGACCAAGACATCCTCACTGGGTGGCATCATTACCCCCAAAGCAGGAACATTTGGTGTTTTTTAATTTTTAAATTTTTTGTAGAGATGGGTTCTCGCTATGTTGCCCAGGCTGGTCTTGAACTCCTGGCCTCAAGTGACCTTCTACCTCGACCTTCCAAAGTGCTGGGATTACAGTTGTGAGCCATTGTGCCTGGCCACATTTGGCGTTTTGAACATACTGTTGCCATTTGAGATATTGACACTATCCTGTCAATTCTTTACTCCTCCTTCTTGGGATCAGGGCCCTGGGCGGGGCTAAAGCAAAGGCAACAAAAACTGCTCCTTCTTCTGGAGAAGGAGGGTGATGCCAACCCTGTGGTCTCCATGATCCTGAGAAACAGGAGCAAGGACTTTCCACATACCCAGTTCAGCAGCTCTATCTTCCGGGGGTCAGTTTCTTCCTCCACTTCTTCTTTCACTTTCCCTTTCTTCTTGCCTTTTCCTTTTCCTCTCCCCCCCTTGGTGGTGGCTGTGGGTGGCTTCTTCTCCTTCTCGGTGGCTTTGCTATCTGTTGGTGGGGCCAGGCTTCCCAGGGGCTGCAGTCCACAGAAAGCAGAGTTGAGAAAAGTTATTAAGGCTGTCCCTTGTTCCAAGACAAGTGGACCAATCTCCCACCTCTGTTCATGCACACACGCACACGACATATGCACACATGTGCACATGCACAAATGCACACATGCAACGTATAATACATGCACATATAATACACACACAAACAGTACTCACACATGTACACAATGTACATGTGCACACCCACACAGTGAACACACATGCCCCCCCACACATGCACATGCACACGTGTACACATACACAGTCTGCACACACACACACATCCTCAGTCATCACAGGCCTGGCTGTCTGGTGGAGAAAGCCCTGGTACTGTGAAGCACTGTTACTCACGTGCACAAATGCACACTTGGCTTGCTGCAGTGGCTTTACATACTTAAAGTGGTTGATATTTTGACTTTCCTGTGTGCTTTTGCACAATGGAAAGGGTGCTGAGGGGAAAATTCAAAGGCACCAAAGAGATGTGCCCATAATTGTCTAATAATAGGAGAAAGTGATTACAAAGGGGTCAGAGACAATGGATATAACCGCGGACGCCTACCAGAATATAAACGTGAACTAGAGCTTATCGGTGGGTGAAGCTGTCCAGGTATCACTGAGATGCGTGTAGTGTGGGGACAGACTGGATTCATCGAGGGGAGAGTTTGCTGTTCTCCAGAGAACAGGAGGGAGAGCAGAAGTGGGCCTGTGCCCTGGGCCTGGTGTCCGGGTGCAGTGGAGAGCACGGGGGTGTGACCTGGTGCTCACACAGAGCCAGCACTTACACAACCCACCCCTCCAGCTGGTGTTCTCTCTGCCTGCTCCTGTGGCCAGCTCTCCTGGGAGTTGTCTGCCTGTAACAGCTCCATTCCCTCCCTTCCCATCCCGCCTCTGCGCACTCTGCTTCTCCCCTGCCTGTCCTGGGCTCTGGCTTTGGTCACTGATGACTGTGCCACGCCCGCCTCACCGGCATTTCTCAGTGCCCCTCGCACTGGGTTCTCAGCGCATCTGATTCCACAGCCTGCTTCCTCCTAGAGCCTCTTTCCTCGGCTTCTCAGGCAGCACAGGCTCCTGGCTTTTGTCTTCTCTGTCTGGCCTCTGCTTCTCGGTGCAGCATTAAGTGTCAAGGCTGTTCTGGGCTCTGTCCTCGGCCTCCTTCCCTTCCATGCTTCTCATCGATGCCCACACCACTGGTCACCACTGATTTGCACACCACCTTTCCTTTCTAGCTTCAGTCCCCCTTTCTCCTCTGAGTTCCAGCTGCCTATTCAGTATGTCCACTTGCATGTCCCAGAGACTCACCTTGCAGTGGCCTTAGGACCCAAACCATACTTAGGACCTCCCCTCCAACCTAGTCCTCTTCCAGTGTCCCTTATCTCAGTGAAGTGGCACCACAACTTGTCAGTTGTGTAAGCCAGAGCACTGGGGGACATTGCTGACATCTTCCTCCCTCCACTGCCCAACTCCAAGATCAATTCATCCCTAAGTGCAGTCATGTTTAATGCTAAATATTGCTTAATTCCAGCCAATTCTTCCCTTCTTCTCTGCCTCTGCTCTAGTCCAAGGTTCCCTCTTTCACGTGAACTACTTCAATAGCCTATTAACAGTACTCTGAACATCTGCCATTGTATTTTCCACAGTAAGTCCAGAGCGATCAGTTAAAGGTTATTAAGTATGAAATGTCCGATTTCTTCAAGTGGTAAGTTTGACAGTTGATATCTCTAACATTTCACTTTGACACTTCTTGTTTGTTTTTTATCGTGAAGGTAGATCCTCATTCTTTCAAACTCATGTTTTGACTTGTGACTGTCTTTTTTTTTTTTAAGAGCAATTTTTGTGAAACCATGGATAAGTCAAACTTCATGTTGTTTTTTAGTATGAGTTCTGTTGTAGAATCAATGCAGCGAAGACAGCTTGAAATATCAATGAAGTGGTTGGGAAGGATGTGACTACTGAACACACAGTACGTCAATGGTCTGAGAAGTTCCATTCTGTTGATTTTAATCTTGCAAATGAGCCATGTGGGTGACTTGAGACCAAGGTGGATAATGATGAGCTGAAAGCTGTAATGGAAGCGAATCCATCTCAACCTACATGCGAATTAGCAGCAAGGTTTGACGTTACTATTCTGACAATATTGGACCATTTGAAACAAATCAGCAAGGTAAAGAAGCTGTGTAGATGGGTACCCCATGAATTAAATGAGCTCCAGAAGAGAAATCGTCTCCATGCTTGTCTTTCTTCGCTGTCATGACATAAAGGCAAACCACTTCTACGCTGTATTGTTACGTGTGATGAGAAATGGATTCTTTTTGACAATTGCAAGTGTTCAACACAATGATTGGATAAAGATAAAGTGCTGAAACACAGTCCAAAACAAAATATTCATCAAAAATTTCTAATGATGTCTGCTTGGTGGTCCAGCACTGGTATTATCCACTACAACTTCATGAAACTTGGTTAACAAATTATAGTGGATGTCTGTTGCAATCAGTTGGATGAAATGATGAGAGTGCTTGTGATTAAGCAGCCGAGATTGGTCAATAGAGACAGGCTAGTCCTCTTGCAAGACCATAGTTGACCACATGTTGCACAACGCTGCTCAAACTACAGAGGCTGGACTTGGAAACTCCCTCTCATCCACCATATTCGCCAACTGACTACCACTTCTTCCAGCCTTTGGACCACTTCCTACAAGGAAAAATATTCAATTCTCAACAAGCTATGGAAAATGCCTTTCACAATTTCACTGCCACTCACTCTCCAGGCTTCTTTGCTGCTGGCATAAGGAAGCTACTGTTAAGATGGCAAAATTGTGTCAATAGTTTAGGCGCATACTTTGATTAATTGTACAGCTTCTTGTTTGAGATACAATAAACTAAATTTTCGATTCAAAATTGGACATTTCATATTTAATGACCTAATGTATAAATGGAACCAAGTAACTCTCCTACTTAAAATCCTTACATGGGGTGGGGCAGAGATTACGTTGAGGAAGGTGTGTGCATTTGTGTAGTGTCTGGTCAACATAGAGATATGGATGAAAAAGTGCCTTGGCTGACTTCTCATGCAGACAAGACCATCATGGTCCAGAATGAGAAAGTGACACAGCATTCAACAAGTGGTGCTGGGACAATTGGATGTCCACATGCAAAGAGATAAAGTTGGACCCTCACCCAAAACCATGTCCAGATGTTAACTCGAAATGGACCAAAGACCTAAACATACAAATTAAAACCATAAAATACTTAGAAGAATATATAGGGCAAAAGGGTCACTATATTGGATTTGGGAATTCAATTCTTGAATATGACACTAAAGGCAAAAAAAGGAAAAATAAACAAATAGAATGGACTTCATGAAAATTAAAAAATTTTGTGCATCAAAAGATACTATCAACAGAGTAAAGGCAGCCACAGAATATATTGTAAATCATATATATGTTAAAGGATTGATTTCCAGAATATATAGAGAGAAGTTCTAAAACTCAATGACAAAAAAACAACCAAACCAATTAAAAAATAGGCAAAGGACTCTAATAGACATTTCTCCAAAGAAGACTTACAAATGGCCAATAAGCACATGAAAATATGCTCAACATCACTAATCGTTAGGGAAATGCAAATCAAAACCATCTGAAATACTACCTCACACCCATTAGGATGACTATTATCAAAACAACAGAAAACAACAAATGTTGGCAAAATTGTGGAGAAATTGGAGCCCTTGAGCACTGTGGTAGAAATGTACAATGTTTCAGCTGCTACGGGAAGACTATGGTGGTTCCTCAGAAGATTAAAAGTAGAATTACCATATGATCCAACAATTCCAATTCTGGGTATATGCCCAAAAGAATTGAAAGCAGGTCTTGAAGAGGTATTTGTACCCCTGTGTTTATAGCAGCATTATTCTAAAACATGGAAGCAACCCAAGTGTCCATCAATGGATGCACGGATAAGCAAAATGTGGTGTATACATACAATGGAATATTACTCAGTCTTAAAAGAAAGGGAATTCTGACACATGCTATAGCATGGATGAACCCTGAAGGCACTATGCTAAGTGAAGTAATCTAATCACAAAAGGACAAATAGTATGATTCCACTTACATGAAGTACCTAGAGTAGCCAAATTCATAAAAATGGAAAGTAGAATGATGGTTGCAAGGGGCTGGGGAGAGGGGGTAATGGGAAGTTCTTATTTGGTGTGTTTAGAGTGTCAGTTTTGCAAGATGAAAAAGTTCTGGAGATGGATGGTGGAGATGGTTGCACAACAATATGAATGTACTTAATACCACTAACTGTATACTTAAAAATTGCTAAGATGGTAAATTTTACATGTATTTAACCACAATAAAAAAAACTGGGAAAAAATGCAAACAACGTGACACAATAGTTGAAGGAAATAAAGGGGAAAGACCAGAAAGAAAAGCAAAAATTGCCAGCCACTGTGTTGTGAAGACGTTCAAGCAGCCCTATGGAGAGTCTCGGTGGGGAGGAACTGAGATCTCCGGCCAACAGCCGACATCAACTCACTGGCGACTGAGTGAACCATCATGGAAGTGGATCTCTAGCCCAGCCTGTACAGCTCGACTACAATCTCATGACAGGGATCCCATGAAAGCCCCTGAGCCAGAATTACCCAGTTAAGCCGCTCCCACAGTCCTGACCCACAGAAACTACATGAGATAATAAATGTTTATTGTTGCTTTTTAAAGTCCTTACGTGGATCTCGAAGCTCTTAGGACCCAGTGTTCAGTCCTGGATTGGGTCTGCAGGGCTATATAGCACGCAGCCCTGGCCAGCTTGTGACCTCCTCCTGAGTCACCCTTTTCCCACTCTGCATTCCAGCCACACTGTTTTTTCTTCCTCCTGTTTTCTTGAAAATGGCCATTTCTTTCTTCCCTCTGCATGGAAGGTGCTCATCCCTCACTTTGCACCGGCCAGGACCTGCCATCACCGGCCTTCATCTGTCACGTCTCAGGGTTGGCTCCATTTGTTCAGAGAGGTCTTCCCTGGTGCCTCAGTACAAATTGGTCCCATTCACCCCTGAATTCTCTCTCATGGCAATGTGCATTGTCCTTCTTAGCACTTGCTGCAATTGATAATCCAATATTCATTTGTCTGGTTATCTGTTTTATGTCTTCCTCCCTCTTCCTGCCTTCTCCCCACCCCTATGTCTACCCCAACACCATTGGACAGTCCAGTAAGGACCACGCCAGGTCTGTTTGTTCATCCCCGTGTCCCCAGCACCTAGAACAAGGGCCTGGCACACAGGAAGAAGTCAAGCAACATTCATTAAATGAATGAATAAAATTGTGAATTTTTTTTTTTAAAAGCTTGATTTATTTCAAGAAGATGAAGGAGGAGGTTAGTGCTGCCATTTGCTGCTGCTGAGCTAATGAGAAGCAGCCAAACCCTCCTCTTCTCTTTTGGCTTCTGTCTTTGCTGTTGAGGAGAATGAAAAGGTAGATGAGATGTGGCCAGGGATTATAAAGGAATTCCTAGATGCTCAAACAAGTTCGCCCACTCTGCCTTCATAGGTTACACCTCCGCATTCTAAGAGCACTTTTGGTAATCTCAGAAGAGTAGCTTTCAGCCTGAGCCAGCAGAGCCCTTGGTTCTGAGGAGGGGCCTGGGGGTCTACCTGGAGGAAGGCGGCTGATGGGGGGACTCGGCTCTCATCTGCTTTACATCTTGAGGCTCTACATCATATGCCATTTGTAGAAAGGGTTCTTCCAACTAAAATAGCTTGAAAACAAATGTTCTGGAAGAATCCCTGAAAATAAGAGAGGTGTGATAGACTGGAGAGAGGGTCATGGCATTTGTTTAGGCCAAGAGGAAAGGGAGACGGATGGCATAACTGGAATTTAACAAATCTTGAAAGCCTAACATGATGGACTGACTCTAACAAGGTGAAATGTAACAAAGAAAAACGCCTTCCACCTGGGCCCACTTGGCCCAAGACCAGCTAACCCCAGAACTGTAGGATGAGACAAGTGTGGATGAGACAGATGTTAAGCATGACAAAACCCTTGGGAATTTCTGCAGAAGGAAATCTAATATAAGTGAAAAGAGTATATGTTGCTGTATTATAGAAGTGTAGACCAAACACAAGGCAAGTGACAATCCTCTGGGCTGTGCAGGTGAGATCAAACCTAACACAGGGTGTTAAATTGTGGACCACTTTAAAAATGATGTCTGATGACATGGACCATGTCCAGTGAGAAGAAATTCCCCTTCATGACCTCAAATATGGATTGAACAATCACTTGCTGGGATGTTGACCATAATATTCCTTTGTTATCCTTTTCAATGTTCATGGAGAGCTCAAGAGCTCTCTTGCCCTTTTGCCTTTTACCATGGGATGATGTAGCAAGAAAGCCCTCGCTGGATGCTGACCCCTTAATCTGTAGTGATGCTCCCTCTTTATTCCTGATGTTAGTCATTTGTGTCTTCTCTCTCTCCTTTTTTAAGTTAGCCTAGCTAGAGACTTATTAATTTTATAGATCTTTCCAAAGAGCTAGATTTTACTTTTACTGATTTTCTCTGATTTCCTATTTTCAATGTCGTTGATTTCTACTCTAATTTTTATTATTCATTTTCTTCTGCTTACTTTGGATTTAATTTGCCCTTCTTCTTCTAGTTTCCTAAGGTGGAAGCTTAGATTGTTGGTTTTAGATCTTTATTCTTTCCTAATATATACATTCAGTGCTAGAAATTTCCCTCCAAGGACTGCTTTTGTGCATCCCACAAATTTTGATAAGTAGCATTTAAATTTTCATTGAGCCAAAAATATTTTAAAATTTCTCTTGAGATGTCTTCTTAGGTGCTATTTAAAAGGGTGCTGAGTGAACTTGAGAAAAATCACTTAACCTCTTGGAGTGTCAATTTTTTTTTCCAAACTATAAAATGAGAACAATTAGAGCTACTTCAGAGCTGGGAAGGCTGATCCAGCAATGCTCACGTATGTGAACAACAGGGGTAAAGCCCAGTGTATGATCCAAACATCAGGCATTATTACCATTATCTATTTTAGATTTTATGATTCTAGTTCATGGTGTAACTGACATCTACAGACCCTACACTCACAAATGGACCCCAAATAAATAGTTCTTGTTCTAGAACGCCAGCAGCCCTTTCTTTCTGTTTCCAAAATCTCAACGAGGACCAAGGTTTGTAGATGTTGCCTTTAATGTGGCCAGCAGTCTTGACGTCCCCAGCCTCCCTTCTGGATGTTCAGACTGAGTTTAGCCCTTTTTTCCTTCAAAAATAACCAAAGTTAACCCAAAGTTTTTATGATTCAAATAAATAAATTACCTTATTATTTGCATATATCAAACACCTCTCTCTCTTTGTTATTGTGTTTAAAAGCATATTTTAACAAAGGGTTTTTTGGGGAAGTTTTATTTTATTTTAATTAATTAATTATTTTTAATTAACAAATGACAAATTGTATATATTTATAGTATACAAGGGCTGTCCAGAAAATATCCAGCCACTGTTAATATATTTTTCAGATTATATGGCTAGATACTTTCCAGACAGCCTTTGTACTCATGATGTTTTGATATACACATGCATCATAGAATCATTAAATCAAGTTAATTAACATACTCATCACCTCACATACTTATCATTTTTGTGATGAGAACATTTAAGATCTACTCTCTTAGTAATTTTCAAATATACTATATATTATTATTAATTACAGTTACCAGGCTTCACAATAGATCTCCAAAACTTATTTCTCTCATCTCACTGAAACTTTGTACCCTTTAACCAACATCTGCCCATCGTCTAGACCCTGATAACCACCATTATACTCTCAGGCAGCTTTTATTTTTGTATTTAATAATAGAAAATATAGATAGAATAATTTTGACTAGTAAAATATAACAAATCAGACCTAAGATTGATTTTTGTGTTGGAATTCTTAAGTCCTCCCTACCACAAGCTCTCTATTATATTGAGAATTCTAGAATGAATACAGATTCATAGGCACATAGTTTCTTGAGTGCTTCAACTATTAAAGGAAGATTTTGGAGACCAAATAGTTTATTGTAGGGAGACAGAGAAGGACTTTTGGCTTCAGGTTGCAGTCTGAGCACGTATTTCCTGCCTTTTCTCCCTCCTCAAATACTATTTATTTGACAACAGAGGACATTAAAAAGAAAAATCTATTTCAGGGAGGAGAGTTGAGCCAGAGTTATTAACAAATTTCTAGAAGTACTGGTAGGACAGTTAAAACCATGGAGAGGAAGCTGAAGCCCAAAATGTGCAACGTGGAGGTTGCTGTAGAGATGGGATCAGATTTTCCAAGACACATAGAAGAGGGTAGGTGGTGGGCAGAAGGCATGGTGACCAGTGGAAGGCTGGGTTACAGAGCAGAAGACCACTCATACCCTCCTCTACTCCAGGCCACCACTGTGGTCAGTGGGTACACAGCAAGCAGCTGTATTCCTGGGCTTCACTCCCAGGAGAAATTGAGAGGATGTCTGGTAAAGAATGGGAAGAGCTTGCATGGGGAGGCCCAGAGCCTCAGCCTGCTCCAGTCTGCACATGGCAAAGCAAAGCTGTTCAGTGGACACTCTCCATTCCTAAGCAGGGAGTTCCTGGTCAGTCCTCCCAGGGAGGAGAAAAGCCTGTTGGCAAAATAAGCTTCCATACTAATTAAGCAATCCTATCTCTCATTCTTAAATGTGGGAGGATGGCCAAAGATCTACAGTATTTGAAAAAACCAACAGTGCAACAACAACAACAACAGCAAACCCCCAAAATAAACAAAGGGAGCTTCTGACCAGGGAGAAAATAGGGAACAGAAGAGAACTTTAAAAACTCCAATTCAAATCCTCAGATATTGTATCTATAAGATGAAATAGGCTTGTATGGAAATGGAATCATTAAGGAACAAGAAAGCTTTCTTAAATATTAAAAGTATGATTGTCTAAAATTTTAAAAATTAGTATAAAAATAAAGAAAAAATTGAGATTTCCCAAAACATACAACAAAATGACAGAAATGGAAAAGAGAAAATGGAGGGTCAAAAGAGAAGTGACCAACATTTGCTTCACTGCGAGAAATTTCATATGAAGAGGAAAAGAAAATGAAGAAAGAAATACTCAAAGAAGTGATAGAAGAAAATTTCACAGAGCTGATTCAGGTCTTCAGCATAAAGGGACTTCTGACAGACAAAAACTGAAGGGATATATGAGTGGAGATACAAGTACTTGGATTTGTATTCTCTAAACACTTTTCTTTTCTTTTTTTTTGACGTAGAAGACATATCCTTGTGAAATTTCAAAGCACCAAAACAAAACAAAACAAACAAACACCAGGTCTTTTAGTGTATCTGAGAGAAAACAATGGTTCATCTATAAGTGAATGAGAATCATAGAACAATTTTAGCCTTGCGTGTGGCAGACTTTTTTTCAGACATGTAAAGACACTGAATGGTAATCGCTATGGTTTGAAAGTGTTCCCCAAAGCTCATCTGTGGGAAACTTAATCCCCAATGCAACAGCGTTGAGTGGTGGGACTTTTAAGAATTGATTAGGTTATGAGAGTTCTGCCCTTGTGAATGGATTAATATGTATTGAGGGAATGGATTCCTTATCTTGAGAGTGGATGTATCATTGCAAGAGTGGGTTTGTTTTAAGAATTTGGCCCCCTCTTGCTCCCTTGAGTTCTCTTGCCCTTTTGCCTTCCACCATGGAATGATGCAGCGAGAAGGCCCTCACCAGATGGCAGCCCCTGGATCTTGGACTTCCCGGCCTCCAGGAAATAAATTTCAATTCTGTAAGAACCTTAAGAAATAAATTTCAGTTCTTTATAAATTACCCAGTTGGTGCTGCACAAAGCAGACTAAGACAGTGATCTTCCCACATGCTTTTGTGTGAAAATTACTTGAAGATATACTCTAGCAAAATGAAAAAGGAATCTGAGAGGGAGGAAGACACGTTGTCTAGGAAGCAATGGACTATTCTCAGAGTGTGGTGAAGATATGTCTGAAGCAGAGAACTGTGCAGCAGACTTTGCGCATCCTGCAGATGGGGGCAGATGGGGCAGGTCATCAAGAAGCTTTGAATGGTTCTTCAGGAAGAAGTGGGACAGTACTGACTAAGAGAATAGATAAGGCAGTGATGTGATGGCAAATATTAAGAAGAAAAAGGAGATTCCATTAGAAATGCAGAGAAAAGCAAAAGTTAGCAATTCAAAGAAGTAATGGTCCAAATGTGAAGGAAACTAAAACATCACATAATTTTAAATAGTTGACGAACTGTAAGAACCTTGATGCCTGTCATATTTTCCTTTGTGTGGGCTGCGTAAGTGACCCAGGGCTACCTTTCCTTCTCTTTGAGTTCGATCCTACTGTTAGGTTCCGACTGTTCTGTGGACAATCTCCATGTCATCGCAACCATGTAAAATCTGCTCGTTTCTCCAGTTTTAGAGTCAACATAGAGACCAAATGTGAAAACACAATGATGATTACAGAGTGAGATGTAAAAAGAAGCTTAATAATGATTATAGAATGATACATAAGCATTAACTATGTTGAGCACATAAAACATGAAGGTGATTGAATTAGGAAGGTTGAGATCGTGAGGAGAAAAAGGAAGAATATAGAGCTTATTTCCTCATTTTTCAAAATGGGAGTCTGAAGCTGATAACAAGTAGATGGTTCAGTGCATTCTTTGCCATTATAAAGGTGACCAATGAAAGAATTAAATAGGCAATTATCAAAGCCAGGAGGGGCAGGAGGAGGTGGAAGCACTGCAAGTGACCCATTTCCTTCTGTTTCCAAGTGCAGAATTGATGGATACATATATGAGATTAATCAAGCAAGAGTGATAAAATGTGTTATGCCAATGTTTCAGGGCCACTGCCAGGAAAACTAATCAGAGATAATTGAATGCTTTGGGAGGTGGGGCAGGCGGCTTCTGCTTGTCATTTTATGCTCTTCTGCATTATTTGATTTTAGAACAATATTTATGAATTAACTGGATAATAGAAAGCAAAGACTACTAAGCAGGATTAAAAAGATGGTTGAAGAATATTTAATGCCAATATATTTAGTGGATAAATGACATTATAAAACACACCTAGTGTTGCAGTTTTTCTGTGGTAGTGAGGTATGAGTCATCAGTTCTTTCTTTTTGCTTGTCTGTGTTTTCTGCAAAGTACTTGTTGCTTCTGTAATGAGAAGATGGCATGCAGGCAGTCATGTTAGGTCAGGCAGGTCCTGCATGCTATGGCTGGTACCCTGGCAAAGGCTCTCTCTACAATCTTGTAATCAGAGCTCTCTCTGTGGCTGACAGGGAAACTCATCCTCAGTAAAGCTGCCATCTCTCAAAAAAAAAATAAAACTACAAAGAGCCCAGGGGTCATTCCCCTGGAGTGGAAGTGATCAAGACCTTCTTCGGTAGCAAGCCACTCCTTGCAATCTATTCTGGAATTTTCTAAATTCACCGCCACATCATTTTGCCTCACAACCATTCATGGAGTAATTTATTTTGCCCTGAATTCTTTTACCAAGGGTGGGAAAACCAAAAGATCAAAAAGAAAATTAAAATATTTAAGGTATCATACCATTTTTCTGAATTTGGGTAATTCCATAAGCAACACACACAAACACTCTGCCCCATATGCTACTCCTTTAATATACCGATCTTATTCCATAAACTCTTCACACTAATTTGATAAAAATTTAGTGTTGTAAAAAATGAAATGCATTTGTCCAGCAATATACCAGGCATGTTTTGAGAAATATGGTTTTTAAAACCTAACATAAGCCATTTATATAGTCCTGCCTTGCCTTTAAGCAGCAGAGCCCTTTTAGCAAACAAAAATCTTCCCTGAATTTCAGTCTTCAAAGAAGATCAAAGAAGCTGCTTTGATTAACAGAGTAGGAGGTCTAGAACTGTTTATCACACATGCTCATTATGTGTGCTCACACGTGCGCACGCACTGCTTGTCCTACATCACACACACATACTCTAACCCCAACCACACTATACCAACCATGGCTACACACAGTACTCACCCACACATAATCATACCACATACAGACACACCACAAATCACATGCACACAGACTCCCTCCACACACACATGGACACTCCATCACATATTACACAGTTGCCTACATGCTATACATGCTATACCCGCACACACATTGTACTCCCACAGAGACACCACACATATACACTAGATACACTAAACCACACACATATCACACGTGCACACAGACACACCACACACGATGCACTAAGCCACAACACAAACACTACACCGCAAACACCACACACTACACATAAAGAACACACACACATAAGACATCTACACACACAGAGTTCTCTAGATCTCTAGGGTTTCAAGGAACATGGTTTGAAAAATCAGTAGCCTGGATGGAAGCATTGTACTTCATTTTAATGAGCTATTTTCTTTCTTCTTTTTCTTTAAAAGGGTAAAAACCTACTGTCTCAGACAATGATAAAGTATTTGGTGGTTAATTTCTTTAAGAGTACTGGTTTGAATCTGGAATTAGTGCTAGTAGCTCTTACTTCTTGTTGGTTCTTTGAGGTTAAACAGAAACATCTTCTAATAATCCTGATGGATTATACATCAGATCATCGGAAACCCCAGATATTAAATAGTTTCCTAAGATCCATGTCACAAGGGAGAACATACTAACATATCATCTGTACAAAATCATGATAAATGACATGAGTTAAAAAAAAGTTTCACCGGCCAATGGGGCCCAAAGACAAAGATCTGGCTTCGTGCTATGTCAACGCGGTTCCAAGCCAGTGCCAAGCTCAGCTGATCTGGAGCCGATACATTTGTTCCTGGAAAGGCAAGAAACAAGAGTGATTTTTCACTTCATGCCTGGACTGCTAGGATTTGGCAGGTGCTGGATGATAAACACAGGTTTCCTCCGGGGCTGGTTCAATGTCAGCCTGGAACTAAACATCACTGCCTTTTCTCTCACCCCTGAATAAGGCCCCAAAGCTAAGAACTCCATCATCTCAAAGAGCTTCCTCAGAGAAAGGCGGAGGCAATCTCTTACCATGTCAGCTCTGCAGGGTCTCCTTGGGAGGGACAGAGGAGGAATTCAGTGACTTGGGACCCTCATCTGCAAAAGGGCAGGAGCCATGGGACTGCACATCCCTGAGACTGCCCAGATACCTACCAGGCCAGGTCAGGCCAGGCCAAAGGGAGCTGCCCTCCATCCCCAAGAGCACCAGTCCCCTGGCCCACAGGGAGGCCAGCGCAGCACTGCCTGCAGCCAGCCTGGTGGTGCCTCCTACTCCCTCCTTGCTCTTTCCTGCCCCCTCATGGCCCCAGGCTAGCCAAGAGTCAAGGAGGAAGTGTGCATCCCAGAGCAGACCCCACCCCATGAATGCCAGGCCAAAGCCTGTCATTAGAGGCAGGATGGGGAAATTGGACAGAGCACTGCAGAATGCAGCAATTGCAAACGAAAAACCATTTTATGTTTATCCTCTGTGGGCTAAAGCCCTCAGTGAACAAGTCACAAATGGAGATGGTTCTGACTTCAGCCTATTATGGTCCATGGGCACCCACAGACCCCACCCACAGAAACCCATACTGAGCCTGTCCTTCTACCATGGCTTTGTGCTGAGACCACTCCAGGCAGCCTGGTTGGCCTGGGCTTCTAGCACCAGCAGACATAGGCCCTGGGAGGCGAGGAGGGAGAAGGATTGCTGGCCAGGCCGACATCAAAGGGAGAGGAGTCACCATTTCCTGAGAGCTCACCTTTCAGCAAGGCAGTTAAAATTGCCATCTCGATGTCCTGCTGACCCTCAGAACCCATTCTAAATACAGTGACCTGAAAACGTAAAACGACCGAGTTAAAACAAAGTCAAAAACAAGAGGGAGAATTGAGGTGTTTTTACAAAACGACCAGAGAAACTGACACATAATAAAATGATCCTGAGTGCTAAATAATTTTAAACCAAGTGCTTTTGATTTCCAGAAGTTGCAGCATTGCTCTTGCTGACAGTGTATCTTTGCCTGAATTCTGATTTCATTATTTACGAGATCTGTTCCAATACCCTTGAGAGGAGGGAGCCCATTCAGGATCTACACTACAATATTTAATTTGCCATTAGAGATGATAAAATTGTATCTAATCGGATAGGAGATATTTGTAGGAAATATGTAAATTTAGCATTTTGAAAAGGCTATCTTATATGCACAATAAGAGTGCCTATTCCTTATAAACACAATTAAGGAAGGAAGGAGTAGGAAATAATTACTGCATTTGGAAAATGAGAAGATAGAACTTTGGAAGCATGTCTAACAGGGTGACATATACCCCTCTTCCCCAGGTATTTAAATCTGATTAATAGTATGAAGCTCAGAGTTGTGCAATGTGGTGTGATGTCATCTCCCATTTGCTAAGGTTTGAAAGCACCTGGGACTCTCTTCTGTGTGGGCTTGTTCTACCTCCATCACGTGGACACAACCGCCAATTTGGTATGGATTTGTAAACTGCTTCTTGGAAGAGGCCGAACTAAAATATGAACAACTCCATCATGCACACATGGGCAGAATTAGAAAAGGAAACATAATTCTCTCCATGGAGCTTGTTTGGAAATAAATTCAAGACACTTACGAGTTCTTTCTTCTTCATACACTCCATTATAATTGCAAACAGCTGATGTGATTGTGTCTTGTTGTAATTAAATGTTTTCTGAATGGTAACTAGAAGCTGATCCCTGAGGGACTCATTTATTATCCTGTTCAAAGGAAACACAAAAGAGAACAAAACAAGGCAAGTTAAATCTGTACATGAATAAATCAGACATCTCTATGTCCATCTGGTATCTTTGATTTGAGACTTTGCTGTTGGAGGGCTTCCTAGCATGGGAGACAAAAAGTGACCATAGTCAAACATCACATTCACACTTGTTCTAAATTTTAGCCTTGTTGCAAACCTTCTAAGGGAAAATTAAGATGGATGGGAGGGTATTCCACCAGAGAGAGAATTTTTCAGAAACATCCTGCTCCTGACAGTTTCCCCACGTGCTGGCCTTGGGAAACAGGAGAGGGAATCTAGCAAATCTTGGTGATTTAGACATGCTTGGAATGTCTAAGTGGACCACTCCAGTTTTTCTCCTTGGCCCTGCAGGGAGGCAGTTCCATACCCACCCTTCCCCATGCATCGGAAATCCTACCCGCCTTCTTCACAGTACTTGTGTGCAAAGGACAGGATGTCCGAGGCTCGTCCGCTGCCATCACAAATCACCACAGGGACCGGAGGGTCTTCTCGAAGGTATTCCAAGACAATGGAAACCACATTAGGGCCCCCTTCCACCACGAGGCCCACGAGGGGCACACCCTGGCCCAGTCCTGCAACACAAACCACATTCGAGGGTTGCACCAGTGTACTGCAATGGTGCACTGCACCCTCCACTCGCCTGTTTTAATTCCTGAAAAACCGTGAAGAGTAATAACATTACGGATGCTCCACGTGGTGTTCGTGTTTACAGAAACTGGAAGGAGTTCAAGCACGTGATGGCGGTTTTCATTCTTGTATTCAAACGCCATATTGTGGCCTCAGGGGGAAAACCAAGATCTCAAAATCCTGAATGTTCTGGCTAACATGTGGTTAAACTCCATGTAACTCACCTGGCGTATAGACTACCTCAAGGCGAGCTGTGAGAACCATTAGAAGATGCTTCTTGCTGAAAATATTCCTCCCTCGCTGCCCAACCCAAGGGTCTGAAATTCCCACTCTGATGGCTGTTCCCTAAAGAACCATGCAGTGAAAGGGCATGTGGACCAGCCACCGGGAAGCTTGGTTCAATTTCTGGCCTCTCCTGCATTTGTCTTCTGACATTGGGACAATCACCAAACCGTCATGAGCCTTAGGCGACCATCTGTAAAAGGTGAATAATCACAATGCCTCCCTTACCTCCTGAAGGAGCAATATATAAAATGTAAGAACACATTTGGCTATCGAAGAGTTTTGTAAACTTTAGGGGGCACACAGATATGATATGGTGTTGTTGCTGTTGCTTCCAATGCCTGGAATAAGGCAGGGTGTGATCTTGGAGGCAAACACGTGGACCACTGTTATCCCGCCAGTGAGTGATCTGTTCCTAGACTCCTCCCTCTGTCTCTATCAGATAATAGGACTGTTCTAGAACACAGAAGGTGCAGAACCAGCAGGATGGGCTGGGAAGCAGGAGGTGGCAGGAGGATTCTGGAGAGGGGAGGAAGAGGAAGTGGAGACAAATCCACCTCCTTCACTATTCTGCCCCAAACTGGCCATGACACAATATATGTTCTGAGCCTGTTTCACCAGGTGTTTGTTAGTTGTGATGGGAATTAGTTGATTAACATTAAAAAAATGGCAAGTAGAAGTGTCCTTGGTTTCACAGTTCTGAAGGGCGTCACATAAAACCTGCTGGCACAGGTTATGAGAAGATTTGAGAATCTCAAGTGGGAGGATTCAGAGTGTCTGGTTTTCTTCCACGAGACATTTCTGTATTCTTAAATATTTGGAATGACTCTGCTGTCTCCGAGCAGAATAATTACAGCTAAGTTCATTTCGGCAAACACGCACTGAGCGTCTGTGTTGTGCCAAATCCTGGCTGAGAGATCCTCGACAAATGGACCAAGATGACCTGGACTCTGCCCTATGAGATTTCCAATCCAAGCGAGGCATGATATTTTAGATCTTCAGGAGGATGGTGGCCAATTCACCTGCTTTTCTAGAAACAGAATAGAAGTGGTTCTTCTTGGCTTAGGCTGGACTCCCTGAAGCTCCGTGCCGTGGGAGGTGACGACTGAGCACCCCTTTGCTGTCCCTGCCCTGCTCAGAGCCCTAGGCAAAGGATGACAAAGGGAAGCCCACACGTCACACAGCCAGGTGAAGGGAGGTAGTGTGAAAACTCACAAGTCCGGAAAATTTCAAGACATGAGAACAAAAAAATTCAGTCATCAATGAGCTTATCTGTGGAGATCTGGTGCTTGGAAATCCACAGGTTTTCATGGTAGGCCATTCCCATTCCACACACTTGTGCGGCATTGCAGTCCCTTACATTGTGCTTTGCAATGACCATTTTCCAGACCTACATTGTCTTCCAGAAAAGCCTCACCAGTGAGGGTAAAAACAAAACACTCTTCAAGATCATTTAACAATTGTTTCACAGTAAGAATTGTTGAAGTGTGAACATGTTCTAAGATATTATACCAGTTATTTTAATTCTAACCAATTGTTATCATCATTTCCTCTGGTTGAGGTTTGTTCTGTTCTAGTTCGACCTCAGCATTCTTCCGACGGCATCAGCTCCCCCTCAGAGCTGGGCCACCCGGACCGACAAGGATGATGCCCCATCAGGAGCACATGGCTCCTGAAGCCCTCTCCAGAGATGTCCCCACCTGGCCATCTTAGTCTGGGTGAGAGACCCAGAGCTACAGAGACATTTAATGGTCACCTAACATTTATCAGTTGATAGAAGGACTCATTCTAAGTCTTTTGAGAAATTAAAAAAAGATAACAACAGTAATCACAGGAAATGTGAACTACTAGGCAACATGGTGGACAATGCTATCACCATGGTGACCATTGCAGGGTTGTTTCTTGTGCCAACTCCTGAACTTGGGGCAAAGCATCACCACATGCTTAATGGATGTGCTTTGGGAGGTAGCTGAGATAAAGGGTCTAGGTAAATCATTTTCTGTTGACCTAACACAAATCAAGGGTAAAGCTGTCAACGCCCTTGGGCAGCCTCCTCAGCCTGGCCTCCGTGGTGGTGGCGTCACCCAGCGGTAACGCCAGGACCTACGCCAGCACTTACTCGTGTTGATCTTCTGCAGGGAGATGTGCTTCTCCAGCAGCCTCCGCAGCCTCACCTCTGCACCGTACTTGCCCAGGGTACCATTATCGGCCAGGATGAAGTGAGTGTGGGAGTTGTTGAGCACAGAGAGCTTACTCAGAGGGTTGGACATGGTCTGGTACACTCTTGTTACCTGACAAAGTGCACAGCACACATTAGAGCTGCAGAACTGAGACGGACAGTGGAAGCGAGCAGAGTACGTATGTCTGTAATGACTGCACTTAAATCTACCTTCACTTCTCTACCCTACCTTTTGAAGGTTTTCTTTATGCCAATTGTTACATTAAAATAAAAAAAATAATTATTTTAGATAATGACAAGCTAGTGTTTTCCCTCCTGGGCATTTGTTGCAGAGAAATGAAAACTTATGTTAACACAACATCCTGTACACAAATGTTTATGGTGCTTTATTTGCAATAGCCAAACTAAACAACCCAGATGTCCTTCAACAGATAAATGGTTAAACAAACTGTGGCACATCCATACCATGGAATACCACTCAACAATAAAAAGGAATGACTATTGATACCCATGACAACCTGGACAAATGTCCAGCCAACTATGTAAAATTTTTAAAAAGCCAGTTCCCAAAGGTTGCATACTTTATGATCCCATTTATAAAACATTCATGAAATGGGGGGCAGATTAGTGGTTTCTCAGGGCTAAGGAGGAAGCAGGGGAGGGAGGGAATTAGGTGTAGATATTAAAGGGCAACAGGAGGGATCCTTGTGTTGATGGAGATATCCCGTACCTTGACTGCATCGATGTGAATATACTGGTTGTGATATTGGTTGTATAACATGATATTGCTGGGGGAAATTATTGTTTCTTATAACTGCATCCGAGTCTACAATTATCTCAACATAAAGACTTTAATTTCAACAGCTTGCCGATGTCTACAGAGAAAGCACTTACATCCTTTCCAATCAGGTCTTCCTTATTCTCCACAATGCCCCACGGAGCAATTCCTATAGCACAAACCCGGCCTCTTGACTTGGAGGAGTGGTCTTTCAAGGCATCCCCCACGTGGCTGATGACACCTGTCAGCAGCCACAAGAAGTCATATTTTAGGCCCCTCTTCTCCCCATCATAGCACCCTTCATGAACTTTAGGTACACCTAATCTGAGCCCCTGCATTCTGTACAGAACAGGGCTGAGACACACTCATCTTCATCATTAAAACAAAGTGCACTGAAAGTCTGAGTTCATAATAACTAGCAATCCTGCATAGAAAAGGGCAAAAACAGAAACCAAGACAACTGTGCTGGGATTTCCTTTACAAGGTTCCAAGACCTAACAATGGAAGTGACTGGGTCTCTTTGGCTGTCCTTGGCTACCTGCAGCTAAAGTTGAGAACCAGACTGCCTGGCCTGTTTCTTAACCTCTCTATGTCTCAGTTTCCTCTCCCATAAAAACAGGAAAAGTATTGTTGAGAGGCTAAATGAAGATGGTGCAAATATGGGGCTCAGTTCAAGGAATAGCACATAGTGGGTGACCCAGAGATGTTAACCATTATCACTAGCATTATTATACTTCCTGACTTTTTTTCCTTAAAGAATCATAACAAAATAAAACAAGCTACTTTCACTTTTGTCATAAATATGACCAGGTTGCAATATGTCTTGTTTTTCATCTCTAATTATCAGGAAGCTCTTTGGGGACCACAGTGAATTCTGGGTGGTACATTTGCTGTGAGGGAAAAGGTCCACTCTTACCTGTGCTGACACCCCCAGTGAAGATCCAGGCCCCAGTGGTCATGGCAGCCTTGATCAGGCCTTTCCCAAAGACCTGCTTCAGCTTGGGCTGCATCTCAAAGTTCTGGAGGCCTCCGTGCACAGATATTAAGAGCTTGGGGAGTTCCAGTTGCCAATCTTTCACCATGAGATGGAGCAGCGAATCAGGCTTGGTGTCATAGGATACACGGATATACTGCAAAAGAGTGTATGACACTCGGCATCTGTTCTTGGTTTTGCTTCTTGTGTCAAAGAGGAGCAGACCTATCAATCACATCCAAGCAAGAACTGTCTGGCTTGTTTCTCCTTCAGGGTCCTGAGACCCCCTTTGTGAGTCTGGGGCCAAGTGACTTAAAGGAGCTTTGGGGAGGATTGTCAGATTTAGCAAATAAAAATACAGGATGCCCAGTGCTATGGTCTGAATGTTTGTGTTTGCCCAAAATTCACATGTTGAAACCTAATTCCAAATGTAATAGTATTAAAAGATGGGCCTTCAGGAGGTGATTAGGTCATGATGGTAGAGCCCTCATGAATGGGATTAATGGTCTTATAAGAGAGGCCTGAGGGAGCTTGTTCACCCCTTCCACCGTGAGAAAATGCAGCAAGAAGTCGCCATCTATGAAGCAAAGCATGAGCCCTCACCAGATACCAAATCTTCTGGTGCCTTGATCTTGGACTTCCCAGTCTCTAGAACTGCAAGCAATAAATTTCTGTTGTTTATACATTATCCAATCTAAGGCATTTTGTTATAGCACTTGAATAGACCAAGACACCCAGTTAAATTTAAATTTTAGATGAACAATGAAAATATTTTAGTACATTTTTATTAAATGAAATAAATTATATAATATTTGGGACATACTTGTACTAAAAAATTATCCATCATTTGAAATTAAAATATAACTGGGTGTTCTATATTTTGTCTGGCAACCCTAACCTTGGAAGAATCAGTTCCAAAGCTGGCTCAGCTAGAACAATGGCCCAAGAAGTTGGAGAAGGATGTTGTTGAGTGAGTGGGAAAAGGGGTCACAGGCTCGCATCTGGACTTGACCTTCTCCTCAAAGTGAAGGAGAGGTTGATAATCGTCAGAGGCCTTGGTTCCTGTGAATTGCCTCTTTGTGTCCGTGCCAATATGTAGGGTGCCATTCCGGAAGACTGTATATTGTGGTATTTGGAACACAACTGAATTTTATTTGAACAATGATGTTGGGCCAGTGAAATAAAATGAAATTACAAAAAGGCTCTGACTGGGCATGTGGGAGTATTATTCAGAATTAGCTGGAGGGGATCATGGTGCTGAAGCCCCCTTTCTCTGGCAGGACTCATTGGAAAGGCAGAGGGTACTCCCTGTTTGTATGCAAATGTGAGGGACCTTGGTCTTTCTCAGGCCAGCTGAGTGCACGCCGGGGGAGCTGTGAACAGACTCCCACACACATTTAAGGGGGAAAATATTTCCAGAGACTCCCAACACATCTAAGGAGCTTTGCAGGTCCATAGCAATTCTTTTAAAAAGAAATTTCTCTCTCAGTACTGGAGATGGAGCAATGGGATATGGTTGCAAAGTTGCACCAGAGCCTGGCTTGTGGATTCAGAGCTTTGGTATGGATTTACAGGACACTACATGCTCTGTGTAGCAGTGTCCAGCTTCTAAGTCTCATGGCTAAAAAAACCACGTGCACCAATATAACTCTTGGTTTTTCAATGAAATATCTGGGAAGATTGAGCTGCAACCCTGAAGAAGACTCAGGTATCTGTAGTCTGGGGTCTGGGCGACTGGCCTCTGATGTAGGCTGTGGTCCCAGTGGCACTATATCTGAATGTCCCTCTTACCATGGCTTTATTGGAGTATCCTCCCCCCTGGAATTCAAGAATCCCATAGGAATCTGTCGGGTAGCTCTGGGTGTGTTTGGTGACAGACCATTTCTCCGGTTGAGCATCCGCCTGTTTGTTTTCCTCTCCATTTTTGCTGGGTGTCAGACTTGGCAGAGGAGGAATGTGCTGGTTGGTGAACTGGCCACAGCAACACCTGAAAGCAAAGGAAAAGCAGGCTCTTTCTACAACATTCCTCTTCTTTTCCCTTCATTAGCAAAGATGAGTTAACCTGAACAGGTGAGTGGGGCCTATATAGGGTATGCTAACATCTTAGTTATCCAGCTCGATTAGGGACCACAGATGCCCCTTAGGATGGCCTTTTTCAGATAATCGATGCATATCTACTTATGTACCAGTCTGTTTTAAACACATGGGATGGTTGCCCTTCTTTGCTGGACATATTTTAACTCTATCTTGACAATATCAGTACGGCCATTGCATACTGAAAATTGTGACCAAGTACAGTCATGACCTCCAAACACAGAGTAGACCTTCAAGGATTTTTCAATATTGTTGAAGTCTTCTGTTGTTTACTAAAGCATTTCTCTCCCCAAGTAAGGGCTGGGGATGGCATCAGCTTTTGGACTAGAGAGGACGTTTTTTTCTGGGTGGATGTGTGATGTGTGCGTGTGTGTGATGCACGTGTGCAGGGGCCCTTCCGGGACATTTCTCCTTGCTTCTCTGGCTACTTCATTGGTGGCATGGGCCACCATTCCAGTTTTTCCTTCACTTCTTCCCTCTCTCTTTTTCTCCCTTTCTTCCTTTCCTTCCTTCCTTCCTTCCTCTCTCCATCCCCCCTCCTTTCTTTCATTTAATTAAGATAAAATTTTATTGAGATGATTCACATACCACATAATTGACCCATGTATATGATTGAATGGGTTTCAGCATTGAGAGACATGTGCAGTCATCACTACAGACAATTTTAGAACATTTTCCTCACCTCACAAAGAAACTTGGCACACTTTAGCTATTGCCTTTTTATGCCCTCATCACACAGCCACAAGCAACCACAAAGCTACTTTCTGTCTCTGTTGATTTCCCTGTTACAGACATTTCACATATGAATGGAATCATACAATATGTGGTCTTCTGTGACTGGTTTTTTTCACTTAGCATGTTTTTAAGGTTCATCCATGTTGTAGCATGTGTCAGTACTTCATTCCCTTCTATGGTTGAATAATATTCCAAACATTTTATTTACCTGTTTATCATCTAACGAACATTTGGATTGTTTGTACTTTTTGGCTATTATGAAGAATGCTGCTATGAACATTTGTGTACAAGGTTTTGAGTGGACATGTGTTTTCATTTCTCTTGGGTGTATACTAAGAGTAGAATTGCTGGGTCATATGATTACTCTATGTTTAATCACTTGAAGAACCACCAAACTGTTTTCCAAAGCAGCTGCATCATTGTACATCCCCACTGGCAGTGTATGAGGGCTCTGATTTCTCCATATCTTCTCTAACACTGGTTATTAACTGATATTTTGATCCTGATGATCCTACTGAATGTGAAGTGGTATCTCATTGTGGTTTTGATTTGCATTTCCCAGATGAAAAATGTCAAGAACCTTTTCATGTGCTATTGACTATTTGCATATCTTCTTTGGAGAAATGTCTACTCAGATCCTTTGCCCATTTAAAAACTTGGGTTATTTCATTCTTGATTGAGTTTATTAGAGACCTTTCCCTTTGGATTCTGGTCAATCTAGCCAATGGGGTGTCAATTTTGTTTATCTTTTCAAAAAACCAGCTTTTCGATACAAAAACAATTGTTTGAAGATGTTTAAGAGTCAGAAGTTGAAACACCAAGATCCCAGAGAGAAGGGAAATACATTGAGATATAGCCGGCATTGTGCATGCCATCCTCCCTTGAGGCAATTTGAAAACTCATGAAGTGTAATTCTCAGGATCCAAGAACAAAGCAACTGCTAAAAGGAAGAAATCCAGAGGTCAAAGCCCACCATGGAAAAAGTGTCCTAATAAACACTTAGGGATTTTAGCTGATGCTCCAGAATGACTATACCCTAAGAATAAAGGCAAATTGGAAGTAGAGCATTTCCAACTAGAACAAGATAATCTGTCTAGTTCTGCCTTTTATCTGAAGAAAATTAAATCTTCACTAGAGGAAAAGAATATTATCCTGAGACTCTACAAATTTTCATACAAAATGCCCCACACTCAATCAAACATTAAAAGTCATGGCAGGAAACAGAAATGAATGACCAAAAATCAAGAGCAATAAAGACAATTAGAGCCACAGATGATCCAGAAATTGGAGTTACAAGACATGGACTTAGCGGGACAAAACTTCAGCCAAAGACAAACCACGTATCTTATAGTATGGCGAGGTGAGGTAAGAATGCTGGGTGTCAAGCCTAAAGGGAAGGAAATTAAAAAAACTCAAATTTGTAATTTTGAAGCCTGAATATCTAACACATTTGATAATATGACAGATCACACTTTCCAGAGGATATAAATCTCAAAATACCTTTCTACTGCCATTAGTAATGGGAACAAATTCCTAAGTTTTATTTTACAAAGTTATTACAATTAATGCAGTTTCTTTTTGCTTGCTTATAATAAAAATATAAAAACAAAAAAACTTTATAAATATTATTAAGTCATTAAGGAAAATAGGTAAAAAAAAAAATAGAAACTTCTCCCCAGAGAACTGAAATTTATTTAAAAAGAATCAGATGGAAATTCTGGAATGGAAAATATAACAACATGAAATTAAAAACTGACTGAACATGATTGACAGCAAATTAGCACAACAGAAGAATGAAGAAATGACCTGCAAGGTGGTTGGTGGAAAATATGCACATTGAAATACAGAGAGACAATATGAGAAATGAGAAAAGAGTGTAAGAGACAGATGGGATATGAGAAATGATCTATCATATGTATAATTTCTGTTTCTGGCAAGACTGGAATGAAATAATCCAGTAGAAGTAATATTTGAAGAGATGCAAACTAATAAGTTTCTCAAACTACATTATCAAGAAGTTTTATGAACTTGAACTGTATAATTACAAAGAAAATCATACATAGGAATGCAATCATCAAAATGATGACAATAAAAGACAAAGAAAAAATTTTAAAGGATACAGAGAAAAATTACATATTATCAGCCAAATTCTCAACAGATACAATGAAACTCAGAAAATAGTGTAATGATATATTTGAAATGTTAAAATAAAACTGCCAACTTTGAATTCAATACTCAGTGAAAATATCCTTCAAAAATAAAGAGAAAATAAAGACATTCTCAGGAAAACAAAGAAAATCTGATTGAATTCTTTAAAGAAATACTATAGGAAAAAGGAAGAAGAAGAAAGGAAAATTATCTGAGTTGGAATTATGGTAATGCAAGAAGGCATAAAGTGCCCCAGATAGGATAAATATGTACATAAATTCACTATTTGAAACAATAATACTGTCTATGGGGTTTAAAATATAGAGAGAATTAAAATTCATAACAACAATTCAGCAAAAGAAGAATAGGGATAAATGGAGTTAAAAAATTTTTTAGATTCTTGCATCGCTCAGAAAGTGGTAAAAGATCTAACTTAAGTTAGACTAAAAATAAGTAAAATATGGCTGGGCATGGTCTCTCACAGACTCACGCCTCTATTTTCAGCACTTGGGGAGGCCAAGGCAGTAGGATCACTTGAGGTCAATATGGCAAGACCTCATCTCTACAAAAAAATTTTTTTAATTATCCAGATGTAATGATACACACCTGTAGTCCCAGTTACTTGGAAGACTGAGGTAGGAGGATCACTTGACCCCAGGTGTTGGAGGCTGTAGTGAGCTATGATCATGTCACTACATTTCAGCCTGATGATAGAAGAAAACTCCATCTCTTAAAAAAAAAAAGAAAAATCAAGGACATATTTGTAATCTCTAGGGTAAAAATTAAAATGATAATAATGTATGACAAAATTAATAGTGAAAATGAAATATTTAAAAAACACTTGATTCATTCAAGAAAAAAGGAGAAAAAAGTCCAGATTAAGAAATAAAAAGAGGAAGAAACAGGAAATAATATATTTAAACAAATATATCACTAGTTAAATTAAATAAAATTGAACCAAATACTTTAAATAAAAGACTGAGATTGTTATACTAAGTTTAAAAATCACATACAAACACAAACATGCCTTGCTGCTTACAAGAGACATGCCTAAAATATGAGTGGATCAAAAATTTCAAAGAAAGAGAATGACAAAATTTATGCTGAAATATTACTAAAGATAAAGAGAAAGAGTTCAAATTTAGAAAGGTCAATTCAATAAAATACAGCAATCCAAAATGGACATGCACCTAATAATATAGCTTCAAAATATAGAAAGCAAACACTGAAAGATCGACAAGAAATAATAGACAATCCAAAAACGACAGTTGGAGTTTTCGGCACACCTCTCTCAGTGGATAGATCCAGAAAACTCAAATAACTAAGGATACAGAAGTTTTGATCAGTACAATTTAAAAGCCTGACTTAATCGATGTATATATATAGGTTCAGGGTATCTATGAAATAAAACCGACAGCTAACAGCATATACAATGATGAAGGAGTGAAAGTTTTCCCCTAAAGATCAGGAACAAGACAAAGATGTGCCTGTGCCTTCTCGCCATTTCTTTCTTTCTTTCTTTCTTTCTTTCTTTCTTTCTTTCTTTCTTTCTTTCTTTCTTTCTTTCTTTCTTTCTTTCTTTCTTTCTTTCTTTCTTTCTTTCTTTCTTTCTTTCTTTCTTTCTTTGTTTCTTTCTTT
>CAUYSK010024759.1:0-25792 GCA_963575035.1 Avahi laniger | reverse complement strand
CAATATATTCTCTGTTTAACCCCTCTGTTAAGTGATAAATCTACCTTAGAACTTAGAGGTTAATCTTTGAAAGATTTTGTAACCATCTGTTCACGTAGATAGAATTAGTTAAGGGATCTATAGAAGCCTTTTGAAAATCTGTTAACCTGAGAGGAACCACCTGCTGTTATGTAAATCTGTTACCCCTGGCAACCGATCACTCTTACCTATAAGTGACCATGTGAGACTTCATTTGCCACTTTTGAGAATCACGGAGAAATCAAGGCACCCTGCGATCCCACTTTGCCTATAATCTTTATAAATTTATAAAACTATGCCTTTGTCTCTGTGTATTCTTTTATTTCTAATTATTTTCCATTTTTTTCTATTATTTTCTTATTCCTTGCAATTCTACCAAAAGGACCCAGTTTTTTGCGGGGAGCATTGGCCACTCTGCCTGCAGATCGTGCTTTTTAATTCACTCTGCCAATTTGTCTTTTAATTGCTGTATTTAGACCATTGGCATTTAATGTACTTACTGACATATTAAAGTTTTCCAGTTTATTTTTTGGTTTTGTGTGTTCTCTGTCTTTCCTTTATCTGTTTTATTTTTCCTTTCTTCCTATGGGTTCCATTTTTTAAAATTCCATTTGGATTTTGACTTATGTATAGTGTTTTGGGGTAGATCTCTTTCAATGGCTTTTTTAGCGGCTGCTCTAAGTATTATGTTACATATATTTACATAAAATAAATTATCAGTCTACTGGTGTCACCCATGTGAGTAGAAAACTCACTTCCCTTTAAGTCCCTTACCCTCCTCCTTGTTTATAATATAATTGTCTTAAATATTTCCTCTATGTACATTTAAACCCACATCAGCCAGTTGTAATTTTCGTATTTATGCTTCAACCATCAAATATTTAGAAATCTCAAATGGAGAAGAAAAATCTATTGTAATTACCCATATTTTTTCTTACAGTGTTCTTTGTTCCTTCTTCCTGCTCCAAGATTCTTTATTATTATTTTTATTATTATTTCCTTTCTGCTTAGAGGACTTCCTTCAGCCTTTCTTTTAGGGTACCTCTGCTGGTGACAAATTCTCTTAGCCTTCCTTCATTTGACAATGTGTTGATTTCCCCTCCATTCCTGAAGGATATTTTCACTGGATATAGGATTTAGATTTCCAATTGTTTTCTTTCATCATCTGAAAAATTTTGTGCCATTTCCTTTTGGTCTCAGTGGTTTCTTATGAGAAATCCTCCGTCATTCAATCATCTTCTCCCGTAGGTAAGCTGTTGTTTCTTTCTCACTGATTTCAAAAGTTTTCCATTGTCTTTAATTTTCAGAAGTTTAATTATGATATGTCTCATGGATTTCTTTGGGTTTTCCCTGTTTGGGGCTCACTCAGCTTTTTAAATTCACAAGTTTATGTCTCTTGCCAAATTCAAGACATATTTCAGCCATTATTTCTTAAAGCACATATTCAGCCCTTCCCTCCTGCTGCGACATGAATGCTAGAGTCATGGACCTGTTATAGTCCCACAGCTCTCCGTGGTTCTGTTCCTATTTTTTCAATTATTTGTTCTCTGTGTTCAGATTGCATAGTTTCTATAGTTCTGTCTTCAAACTCACTGATTCTTCCCTCTTTCCCCTCCATTCTGCCATTGAGCCCATCTATTGAATTTATTTATTATTATATTTTCAGTTTTAAATTCTACATTTGGTTTTTCATTGTGCCTTCTGTTTCTTTGCTGAGATTTTCTATTTCTTTGCTAGACTTTCTATTTTCTCATTTGCTTCTAGTATGTTTGTAATTCATTGATCATTGAAGTATTTTTATGATGGCTGCTTTGAAATCTTTGTCAGATAATTCTAGCATCTCTATCATTTTGGTGTTGCATCTATTGATTATCTTTTTTTCTCATTCAACTTGCTATCTTCCTGGTTTTTAATATGAAAAGTAATTTTATATTGAAACTTGGATTTTGGGAGATATTCTGTTGTGAGTCTCTGAATCCTATTTAACCCTTCTGTGTTAGCCAACTTCCTCTGACCCTGTGGCAGGAAGGAGGAGAAGTCTACATTTCTCATTCAGTTTCCGTTGGTACCCAAAGTAGGAGGGAGGTCCTCATTATTACTGGGCAGGGGTTCTGGCTTCCCACTAGGCCTCCCTCGATACCTCCCTGGCTGGGAGGTGTAAGGGACCCTCATTACTTCTGTTCACATTGCCTCTACTGCCACCACCCAGTGATGGCTTTGTTACCCCTGAGCAGTAGTGACAGTCCTGACTTTCCTCTGATACCATCTTGGTGGGGCTTGGGAGGGGCCCATCTTTGCTGCCAGGTGGGGGAGAAGTGGAAATCCAGACTCCTCACTGCCCTTCTGTTGGCATGAGTCCGGGTGGGACCATGGTGCTTTCTGGGGTGCTTGACTGGAGCAAAAACTAGATATTGTCCCAAGGTTTTCTGTCTTACAGGATTGCCCTTTTCTTGGTCCTTTGGCTAGTGAGAGAAACCTTTTGTTGGGATTTTTGTTTGTTTGTTTTTGCCTGTGCCCACTAGCATTTTCAGGTTGCCAGATTCTTCAGCAATAAGTCTGGGATATATGACATAAACAGAAAATGCAGAGAACTCAGCACTGCATTTTCCTTGGGTCCCGAAGTCCCAGCCTGCCTGTCTTAGGTTTTTTCATATGTAGTGTCCACAGGTTTTAGCTGGACTTAGCGGCAGGAAGAGGGAAAAGAATGACTACTCAACTTCTCAGCAAAAGATAATATTTTTTTTTTGAGGCAGTCTCACTCTTTTGCTCGGGCTAGAGTGAGTGCCGTGGCGTCAGCCTAGCTCACAGCAACCTCAGACTCCTGGGCTCAAGTGATCCTCCTGCCTCAGCCTCCCACGTAGCTGGGACTACAGGCATGTGCCACCATGCCCAGCTAATTTTTTCTATATATTTTTAGTTGTCCGATTAATTTCTTTCTAATTTTAGTAGAGGCAGGGTCTCGCTCTTGCTCAGGCTGGTCTCGAACTCCTGAGCTCAAACAATCCGCCCACCTCAGCCTCTCAGAGTGCTAGGATTACAGGTGTGAGCCACTGCGCCCGGCCTCAAAAGATAATATTTTTGGTGTAATATTTGATGCATACAAAAGAATACGTGTGCCTATGTATGTATATGTTATACAGCAGAACGGCATGAATACTAAATCTTTTAAAATGGTAAATATACAATAGTGACTTGAACTCTTTTCCTAGAGAAAAATGAAAACCACACTCCTCTGTCCTAAACTAACCTGCTTTGGCCGACAATCTAAGTTTGGCCACAAAGAGTCTGAAATAAATGTCCTTTGGTTCCGGAACCTGCCAACGACTGAATCCTGACCCCATGACCCAGTTAGTATGTAGCTGTTAGTGGTGGTGTTGGTTGTTATTTAAAAGCCACCTTTCCTCTGTTCTGAAGTTTCCTGCCTCCAGGCCACATGTCAACATCAGGAGAGACGCAGCTTACAGCTGGCAGGCCCGTCATGCTGATGACTCAGGATAACTGAAATAAACACAGGCCACTGCTGAGGAATCTCACAGCCCCCGGCTCCTTCTCCTAGATGCGTCCTCATTCTCTTGTACAGCCTGATTATCTACCATCCTATTTTCTGCTATTTTAATGAATGTCAGCTGTCTGGGAGAAGCCTCCCAATAGCTGTCTTGCTCAAAAAAGAGCCAGAGCACAGACACGGGAATGCAACACACCAACAGGACGTGGGACCAGGAGACAGGAGCCGATAACCAACTGAAGCACTGTGTGGGAGGCCGTCAGGTGGCCACTCCACCTCCTTCCTCTCCAGGGGCACATTTGGTAGCACACGGGTCTCCTCCACCTCTTCCAGAGGTCGTCCCTTTCCCCTGGCATCCCTCACCGGCTTCAGGGGAGCAGCGGGCACAGGAAGTAGACTGCACACTGTCATCGAACGGAGAGTCCGGGTCAGGGGTTCAGTCCCTCCCTCGCAAGCACTGCTGGCCTGGTTTTTTCCCTCCGCGGGCCTCGGGCCACCCGGCGTGCAGGACCGCTGCAGAGAGGCTGAGCAGCGGGGTTGTGTGTTCTGTCTACAATACACTGTTTGGGCTGATGCTGGGAAAAAGATCTAAGAAGTCTCACAAAGAACAAAGGGTTGCAGCTGCAATATCTTACCTGCTGAGAAACACACCAGCTGCGTCTTGCTTCTGAGACTGGTGACTCGACTCCCCACTTCTCCCGTTTCCCCAGCACCAGAGGAAGGTGAAAATTGCAGCAGGTTTTGTGGCCAGAGAAGCTGGCTTTGGGGCAGTGCCCTTCCTTATGGCCACGCAATCTTGAGCAAATTGCTTTTTTGTCTTTGAGCCTCAGTTTTCTTGTGGGTTAACAAAAACAGGGTAACGGTACCTTTTCTGCAATAGACTATTGAATGATATGAAGGAATTAATTATGATGTTGTCGGAGATGGCAATAGCATCGTGGAAACAAAATGTTATCTGGGATTTGCTTTAGAATACTCTAGCAGACAGAAAAAGAAAAAGAGGGAAGGTGGAGGGAAAATGAAACAGATTTGGCAAAATATTGATAACCGCCTGAGGAGGACGCTGGGCTTGGGGGTCCACTGTAGTGTATGACCTACTTTTGTACCTGTTTGAAATTTTCCGTGATTAAAAGTTGTTAAAGAGTAATGCCCATTTTATATTCCAATAGGATCAACAAGATAATGGACAGAAATACCCTTGAAAAACAATGTGTTACCATAAGAAAGGTTGTCACCATGAGGCTGTGCCTGTAGCGGGTCGAGGTTGGCTGCAATGACCGGCACGTCCAGCGGCACATGCGGCAGAAGCGTCCTCACCTCCCTGATCGCCAGCTCTCCCGATGAGGGGCGGGTCAGGAGCCTTTGGTGGGACAGGGATGGAGCTGCGCGGTGTGAAAGGCCTCTCTCTTCTTTCCCAGCACGACAGGTCCTGTGCCACAGCACAAAGGGACTGGGCGGATGGATGGATAGCGCCCACCTCCTCCTCTGTTCGCCTCTTCTTGCAAGAAGTCTACAATCGGATCGCGAGTCCCTACGTCAGACGGCAACAGGACGGATCCACTTGCTTCACCCAGATGAAACCCTTAACCAGAGGCTGTTAACCACTGACCAATGATCACAGAGCCACAGAGGGACCCAGGTAGGTTTACAGGAAGAGGAAAGAATATATTCGTGCCACAGCGATCAGGAAGGAAGGAGACAGCCCTGGGACCATGCCCGGCCGTCATCCGGGATGAAGGGTGTTTTCTGACATTTAGAAGTTCTCTTTGTTACCCTCTTCCACAAACAGGAAACCCTGTTTGATTTCCAGGTCCAATTTAGTGCCCATCACCCTTGTTTCCGGCGTTTATTTTGGATGATTAAGGCGAATGTTTCTCCTCATTATAATGGTCTATTTTTCACTGTGGAGTCAATTTTGTCCACATTAGTAATGTTAGTTTATTTTACATAAGCTTTATAAGAGACAAAACAGTGTCATTAAAATATTAACACTTAATACCAAAAGATGGCCTTTCTCTAAAGCGCTGTAAGCAATTTAAAGGTGCTTTTTATCATGCAGCGGAGTGAGTGTGCTCAGAGCAGATGTCCCCACTTCCGTTCCCCTGAGGTCTGTCCCTGGGCTCAGCCAGGGTGCTCTCCGCTCCTGCGCCGTATCTGTGCTGATGCTTCCCGGTGCCGTGCCCCTCGCTCTTACCTCTGTCCTGAGCAGAGCTGTCTGTGTGACGGATGCTGGACGTCTGCACTGGAATGTTCCGTGAGAGCCCAGACTCAGGTCCACCGCCTCCCGCTTGCTCCTGGACCCGTATCTCGCAGCCGCAGGCGCTCAGCCCCGTGCGAGACCCTGGAAGCCAGGCTGGGCTGTCCCCAGGCAGCGTCCTCCCTGTCTCTCCCGCAGCCGGTCCCTCGAGATGCTGCCCAGTGTTTCGGAGGGAAGTGGCTTTCCCGGGCCCTTCCTGTTTCTCACCTGCACTTTCAGCCGATCACCTCTCGCTTCTCCGGTCCATTGCCGCCACTGCTTCCCAAGCAAGTCCTTTAAAGCTCTGTGTCATTCTTTTCCTTTAAGTAAGCCCGGGGGCTTTGCCCTGCTCCGGGATATACCTGAACTCTTGACTGATGTGCACTGCATTGCACGCAGGACCCGCTCTGTCACTCCAGACTCACGTCCCTCTACCCCCGCCAGGCAAAGCTGCCACCACCCTGAGCCCCCTGCCGTCACCCCGGCAGCTCTGCTTGCTCTGGTCCTCCGCTTTCGCACACCTGGACGCCCTCGTTCTTCTCAGTCTCGTCCCTTATAAGAAGAAAAAATATGAGACAATCCCCAGGATTCCTATTTCATTCTTTCACTTATTTATAAATTCAATAAATGTTTACTGAGCACCTATTTATATATATGTACTAATATCTCTGTGTGTGTGTGTGTGTGTGTGTGTGTGTGTGTATGCGCCAGGCATCATTCTGGGCAGCAGAGATGTAGCAGTTGGCAGGACAGAATCCCTGCCTTGTGGAGCTTATATTCTAGCAGGAGGAGAGGAAGAAGCAAGCAAATAGAAAAATAAGAAATGTGATTGTGAGTGCTGTGCAGAAAGCTAAAGCAGAGGAGACAGAGACGGAGTGGCGGAGGTGAGGCGCTTTCATCATTCCTCCCCGTTCCACAGCGTGGGGACAGGTCGTAACTCCAGGCTCCGCTTCCAACTTCACGTCACCTTCTTCCCTCCGTGTCTCTCTGTGCCTTCACCTCTGTGGAAAGTGCACCCGTCACTGGATTTAGGGGCAACCCTGCATCCAGAACGATTGCACCTTGGGATCCTTAACTGATGCCATCTGCCTCTGAAGACCCTATTTCCAGCTAAGGTCACATTCTGAGGTTCCAGGTGGACGTGAACTTGGAGAGACATCATTGAAGCCACTATACTAAGCAACAAGTAGAAGGAGGCTTGCTCTTACCTATACAAGGAAAATCTCCACATTAGGACTAAATAAAGCACAAAGATGATGTTGAAGTGGAAGTCTTTCTGCCTACGTAGATCTTCTCTTTTGATTCCTGAGTAACTCAGTCGGCCATCATCGTAGAGGCTCAGGGACTGTCTGAGACGAAGGCCACCTTTGTCATCCATCCAAATAATCCTTCATTAGACACGGGGCTGTTTTCTCTGTCTTTGACCATTTTTTTTTTTTTGGCCACTAGAGGTCAAAGGGAGAAGAACAATTCAACTCAACAGTAAGAGCAGCAGGTGGGACATCAGTTGTCCTGAGCTGTCCAGCTTCTTTCAGTGTCACCAGAAGGGTCACATCTGTCATGACACAGTTAGAGCAGAAGGTTTGTGGTCACCAGAAGCTCATTTTTTTTTAACTCTTCAATTTTTATCCCAAATAGGAGTAAAAATATCATACATAATAACAGCTAACTGATTGAGCTCAACAATTGATTGAGCACAGTGCTAAATGTTTTGTATGCATTATCTTACTTAAACCCCACAACAAACTTATGCAAATACCATTAATATTTGCATTTTGTAGATGGGGAAAAAATGCTGAGCCTCAAATAAGATGTCATGGGATCACTCCCACCAATGAATGCACAAGCACCAAGGAACCTCCGGGCCGTTGGTCTACAAACTGATGACGTGTGGATTGTGATTCTTCAGAGGAATTACATGCATTTCAAGGCATTTGTTTATTTCATCTCCTTAAAATTAATTTTAGAATTTCTGCAACACCTATTTTCAGCGTAATACGGTTCATGAAAATTGCCCGTGTTCTGAGTACTTACTTACGTACTTGGCAACTTTTAAACATTTTTGAGGACTTGTTTCCTTGAAGGTTGAAAAGTTTTTCTTTAAAACGTAAACACGACTAAATGATGTGTAAGGCTCTGGAGAACTGGAGAAGAAATCGTTAGAAAATAGCATTACAGAAGCGATAAATAGGCACCCGAACCAACTGAGAACTCTGAAGAACGAAAAAAAAATCAGAAATGAAGGAAGAAGAGCAAAGTTGACGTGAAACTTGTCACAGACAAGCCCCGGGTGAGACAAACCTATAAAGCAATAATCACCCAGGAAAAGCCCTGATTTAGGGACCATGAATCCTACATGTGGGGCCTCAATGCAGGACCTTGAGACCAGGAACCAAGTCCATTGTGACCTCACTAAGGCTGTCATAGTGGGGAGGTTTTACCCAATGCCAGCTGTGACCCTCTGCGAGAGCTGAGCATGAGCAAAGCAATAAAATTACAGTGGTGTGGCGCAGAGTCCCCCAAGCACTGGCTGTTATGTGAAAGACACCACTTTTAGTCCTTGGATTCTTCCAATGTTTTATTTGAGAAAAACACGACTGCTCATTGTGCTTGTGATAAAATAAACAAACACAAATAAGGGGCGTTGATACTTTATTGATACCTGCTTGAAGATCCTATGCTAATGGAGGGCAGCTACGAGTTTCCACCTGCCCTTGACAAGGGATGCCTTGAACTTTTGGATGACATCCTTTGGGACTGAAGTTGGGAGTCCTCTGCTGGGTGTCTCTGTTTGATGTTCTGTTAAGTCTGCTTTCCTTCCTAGTTGAATTTAGTCCGCATGATTAAATAATCTGCCACCTCCACAATTCGGATAACTGGCAAGATTTAGTTAACTCCTGAATGTATTTAAGTGTTTTGTAGGAATGTTTCTGTGACAGGACCAAAATTTTCCAAAAGCAAAGCTTTCTGATTTTAGCTACCTACATACTAATCTATTTTTTAAGCTTAATTTCACAAAGAAGAAAGCATTCTACTTCATAAGATGTATTAGAATGCATCCAACGTGATTTAGAATAAAGCATCTAGACCGGGCACAGTGATTCATGCCTATAATCCAGCACTCTGGGAGGCTGAGGTGGTAAGATCGCTTGAGGCCAGGAGTTCGAAACTAGCCTAAGCAAGAGTGAGACCCCATCTCTACTAAAAATAGAAAAATTAGCTGGGCTTGGTGACCTGTGCCTGTAGTCCCAGCTACTCAGGAGGCTGAGGCAGGAGGATCGCTTGGTCCAGGAGTTTGAGGTTGCTGTGAGCTAGGATGACGCCACAGCACTCTAGCCCAGGTGACAGAGCGAAATTCTGTCTCAAAAAAAAAAAAAAAGAAAAAAAGCATCTACTTACTTTACTTCACAAAGAAAGAAATATCCTGGGTTAGCAATATCAAACGTTTTTTAAAATTTGAAACTACTGTAATATTTGAGGCAGTCTGCTACGTATCCTGAGAGGAGACCTGGCAGCTCATGACACACATAGCCCACTTCGCCCATGCCCTGTCCATACTTCCCTGTGCGCAGGTCTGGCCCCCCATTGTGCAAGTGTCTGCCCCCCTGCCTGGGGGCCCCTCTGACAGCTGGAGCCCCTCTGCACCTGCAACACCGGCCGGAAGTCCCAGACACCGCACACTCCCAGCGCCAGCTCCCAACCAACCGCTCAAGAACGGATGTGTGAGCACCCGGCTCCCTTGCCCCTCGGTGCAGTTACTCTGAGGAATGTCTCACTCTGGCTCCCAGGGCCCCCAGAGCGTTTGCTTCAGTTCCCCACAGTGAGAACTTGCCTACTAACACAGCCTTCCGCCTTCTCAGCCCCATTCTCACTGGTCTCTCCTCCGCCTCCTAAATAAACCACATGCGCTCAAGTCCTTGCATTACAGTCAGTCCTGGAGGGACCCAAACTAAGACAACATGAATGTCGCTGATGGTTCCTACTTCAGCTTGAATCGGAAAACATTTACTTCTGTGGGTCTGTACATCTCAGTGATTTTTTAATATCCTCAATCTTTGGCAAAATTCTTGATATTCATTCACGGCTCTTACTAAAATTTAACTGTATCTGTGATCAAGGTTTAAACATTTCCGTGTTTCCTAGTAAGAAAAACCTGATTCCTTAAATCAGTTATCTCTGGGCACTGAAAATTATCATCACGCTATCCGATGTCTTAACCGGTACTCACCAACCAACAGGACAAAATATTCTGACTATCAGAAAGTGACTTAGTAGTTACCAGGAAATGGTGGTTCATGATTTGTTGGGACACCAAGCTCTCTCTCTCTCCCTGCCACTTACCCCCGCCCCTCCAAAGCCCCTCTACTTCCAGACTTTGACAAGACACCATATCACAGGCCTGGAATCTGACTTCTGGAGTAGCCGCTGAAAGACCCCTGGGGATAAAGCCACCTGGGGGGCCGGCCCCTCCATCTCCTCTCTTCCATCCACTTGAGGGGCGGTTAATCCGCAGAGGCCTCCACTGATGTCCTCTGTGCCCGTGAGCAGGCCCCTGAGCCACCTGCCGTGTCATGGGCTCTGCCACGCGTCACCTCTTTGCCCTCCCCTCTCTCCTGTCCCGCTTCCCTCTTGTTCCCCTCGGAAATGTCTCTGCTTGCACCTTTCAAAAAGTGTCACTACCTCATTGCCCCTGCCTCTGGCTCTGCTTTCTAGAGAATTCGGGCAAAGACTGCAAGGACAATCCAAACCCCTTGCACAGATTTTTCCTGTCCATGTTTTGTCTCCAGAGTTCACTTACACCAGGCACACTATTTGCTTCCAGAATATTTCATTTGGAATCACGTTCATGCAGTTTAAGGTGTGGTTAGAAGGTACTGTAGATGCTCTCACAAAGTTTGTAGCGATTCTCATTCTGGGTTCCCTTGGTCAAGCGTTGCCTGGGACGATGGGATCAGGACTGATTTGCTCGTTGATTCTGCCGACAGCTGTTTGGATTTTTGCTGATTCGACAGGGATCCACTGGGCGCTTCAGTTTCACGTGGAAAGTGAGAAACAGGATTGCCAAACCGAGTGTGAAAACCTCGTATTGCTGTTGTGAGGTTTAATTAAAGGAAGTTGTTCAACATCAATTTCAAAAATACGACGTGATTGACACCCCCACATGGGTTGTTATTGGCATCCTGAAATACGTGGCATGATTTTTTCCTAACGCGGAGTGAATCTTTCACACTCCATTATTCAGTCTCAGCAACCTGAGAAGAGGTCCGAGACGTGGGTGTCGTTGCTTTGACGAAGGCTAATTGTCTGCTCCTTAGACGCTGTTTTGCTCTTCTCTTCTGACCGGGCTTGCGCTGAGACGCTAACACTTTGGTCCCCACTCGTCTGGTCATTCTGCAGCTCCGGTTCTCTCTGTCCCCGGCTCAGGTGTTTTTACACTCCGGTCATTCCTCTGCTGCTTGTTTGGAATTAAAGTGTGTCTTATTTCATGAATGATGGTAATAGCAGATGATAGGTTTTGTTTCTTTCTCTCTTTAATAAAAAAATTACCACCCCCACTCTGTCTCCTCTTGTTTTAATGAACATTTCATGGGACAGTAAAGTCTGAGAATCACAGTTCTGTCTTTCTGCCTCAAACAGCATCTCAGGCACTGGTTTCCACTGCTGTGACCCCCTGGGCTGCTCACGCCCCGTGAGGGTTTGCTCATTTTGTGACAAGCAACTTCTTCCCACAGCTGGCTTGAAACTTACCATTGGCTCAGAGGCACAGTGTGAATTTCTGCCACCCAGCAGGGTTTGCCGTGTCTCATCAAAGAAGATGTCCACATGCTTGAAATGATTCGAATCATTCTGCTAAAACATCTTCCCACCCAAAAGTTCTCTCTACAGCCTGCCCCGTGCCTGAAAGATCCACTATCAGACAATTCTCTCTTATGGTTAAATTCTGCTGACTTATGGAGTCCAAGTGTAAGATACAACAGCAACACAGTATTCAATCTCCTTCTGAAAAATTTGAGATGAACTTGAACTCTGAATCGTGACCATAAACGTGAGCAAAACTTATGACAATTGAGCAATGACGAAATTTTACATTGTAAGTAAATAAAATTTGACATTTAATTCTTGCACAATCACATTTTCTCCATGGAGATGGAAAAAGAAGAGAAGCTAGTCTTGCGTTTTGTACTGTCAACCTGAACAACAGACAGAGAGGCTCTCTAGAAGAAAATTTATTTGGGAATATGCATGCCACAGTAAACTATGCATGTATTCAGGGAGGTAAAGGACAAAGGTTTTTAAAGGAAAAATGAGGAGGATTACATAATAGTTTTGATGTAATTTCAAGGATCGATAGCAAGGGTGGCGCCAGTCTGAAGTCGGACAGGCAGTTGCTTGGCAGATGCCCTCATAGAAGCGTATGTTTGTGCAAGATTGCGATGGCCTTTGGGCAAGGTTGTGGTTTTTGCAGAGTCTTTCGTGATAGTTCTTGTTATCAGGTATTTGTGCATAAGAATCCTCATTTGTGGCTTTCCCTGGCTCTGTTTGTTGGGGTTTTTAACTCAAGTGACTCCATTTTGATTCTGACAACGTTCACGGTACCAAGTGAGGATGGAAGGAAGAGAGTTCTACGAAGGGAAGCAAACCTCACTAGACCCTTGGACATCCGTGGGATGGGTGGACTTCAGAGCCTCCATCCCTGGAGATGACGGGGACTCAGACAGGTCCTCTTGGTCCTGCCTCAGAAGCTAGGACACCCACAGCAGAACAATCCTCAACTCGGGGGGGAGAGGGACAGGATATCAAGAGACTTCCTCCCTTCCCTGAGGGATGAAGCTTGTTCCTCAGGGATGAAGGATGTGCTGTCGCACAAAAGCCATCAGACTCTCACCAGGTCCTAGATCCATAAACTCTCCTTTCCCTCTACTTCTATGTTGCAAATTTTCAAACTTAAAAGTTGATGAAGAGCAGTACAATAAATACTCACACACTCTCTCTCTACAGTCAACCTGGAATGACCCCCTCCTCCTAGAGCAAACCTCCACCTGGATTCAGCAATTGTCAACATATTTGGGACAACTATTCTCCCCCTCCCTGTCTTTCTCTCTCCCTCTCATTACTGGAAAATTAGTGCACACATCATAATGCCTTACTCCTAATTACTTCAGCAGACACCCCCTGAGAAAAAGAATATTCTCCCGGGACCCACAATGGCATTATCATGCCCGGAAGAATTAGCAACAATCCCATTGTGTCATCTGAGAATCAGTCCATACTTCAATGTCTGCAGTGATCCCCGATGTCTTTTATGGCTGTATCTCTCTTACTGTTTTGAACAGGGAGCTAACAGAAGTTTGCACCTTGTTTTGGGGTTTTGTGTTTCCTTAGTCTCTTCATCTAAAACGGTCTCCCATTTTCTCCTATAAACACTGACTTTTTGAAGAATCCAGGCCAGTTTCCTTGCAGAATGTTGCACCTCCAGGAAGTGTCCAGTGACATATCTTGCTGTAATTTAACTTCCCTGTCCCCAGGGTTTCCTGTAAGCTGTAAGCTGGGTCTGAGGCGGAGGCGCTCCTAACCTCCAATGGTGTTGGAACTCTTCTCTCTGTAGAACCGTCTCTGGCACTTGCATTCCCAGATCACATAACTCTTCTGAATTTATGATTTGCTGTTTCCCGAGCACACACATCCTGCTTCTCTCCCTGCCTTTCCCTGTCTCTGGGAGTGGGTGAACCGCACGGGCGGAGGCACCGGTCAGAAGTGAGTCCCTGAAGCATTGCTGGGCTCTGTCTTCTCGCACATCACGGGGACACAAGTCACATCAGCGGCTTGGGAGCAAAGGGGAATATTGTATCCCCAAGAAGAGCCTCTCTGGCTCCTGGTCCCTTTCAGCCTGATCCTGCCGGTGGGTGAGCAGAGCATTTTCTCCACGTGATGCCACCGCCAAGCTCCTCCGTGGGTGTGGCTGTCCTGAGTCCCCAACCACATTGGCGGGCAGGGTAGGTGTGTCGTGCGTATAGCCCTGTGACACCACTAAACCCATCTTCAGCCCCTTCCCCAGGGTCCTGCTGTTAAAAAACCGAGCCTTCCCGTGAAAAAGTGAGTGAGGCAGTAAACCAGATTAAGGAGGCCAAGCGAGGCGATAAAGAGAGCTGATTTCTGATGAATCCTGCAGGTACTAGCTCGTTGTCACTTAGATCGGAAAATGGAACGTGGATTTTCCACATGAGGATGGCAGGTGTCTCACATGTGCGTTGTAAGAACACCGGCCAACAGGGCCGAGCACTGACCGAGGACGTGATTATCGCACTTAAAGTCGCACGGCCTATGAGTTAGGTGTGACTATCATCACTAAAGTGGAGGCGCAGAGGGGTTATGTAACTTTCTCTAGGCCACACAGCAATTATTAATAACTGGATGAGCTGAGATTCAAACCCCAGCGTATGAGATTCACGACACTGAGCGTTAACCGCTGTCAGTGACTTTTCCACGTGGCCCGGGGGGAAAGTATCTGGGAAAGAAGAGGCTGCCATCGAGCTGCTCTGAGGCCAGCACCCATGTGGGACCCCCAATCTGCAGGCTGCTTCGCGGCCTGACCTGATGCTCTCTGACATCCCCCAAGGGGACACCTTTAACCTGCCCAGATACTTGTCACTTCCATGTCTTGGTAACATTTCAAGCCCTCACACATTAAAAGCATGTAACAAATGTCACATGTACCCCATAAATATGTAAAATATTTTGTATCAATACAAAAAATTTAAGGAACTCTGAATAAACTGTGGGCTTTAGTTCATATTTTAACAAATCCTTCCCTGGTATAGCTGGAGGCACAGAGTGAGCAAGTCAGTGTCTGGAAATCTCTTCCTCATCAAAAGACGCAAATGAAGCCTCCGAAGATGACCAAGGGACGTGGCAAGCAACTGGAAATCTGTGCAGAGATCGGCAGACCCGCGGCCCTCCCCTCTTACTCCTGCCCCCTAGATCTGCTAACTCTGTACTTGCCGTGACACCCTAGACGATCATTTAAGGGGCAGGTGCGCTGAGATAAAGACGAGTTGAGTCTTAATCCATGCCTTATTTATGACCCTCTAAACGGCTGTTAGCCCTGCCAGCCCCCACAAATGAGAAAACATCAGAGGAGCTTCGCTCAGGGGCCAGTGCCAGGTCAGTGCAGGGACGGCAGAGTGTCCCTGCTGTCCACCCATCCATGCGATCCGTGCCCTCGTGGGCAGGGTGAGAGTCTGAGCTGTGTCTAGATGCCAACATCGGTGTTTCTTCGTCAACGGGCTCATTTATAAACAAGCCATCTCATATCTTACCTTGGTGGGTTTCCTCCCAAGCCACCTGCTTCATGAAATCCCTGGACGGTGGAAAGGATTAGGTGGAGGGACACAGCAACGCACAAAATACGCTGAATCCCAGGCCTCCTCTTGCAGCTGCAGGTATCTCTGCGCAATGCGTTTTGTATCCTTTTTGCTAATAAAAAATTGAAATAGGAGCATTTATGGAAGAAATGCAAATTGAAACAAAAAAGACACTTTTTTTTACACATCTATTGGCAGAGACTTAAAAATTTAATAAAACCCAAGATAGGTGAGAATGTAGGGAAATAATCTTTTCCACAGATTGGTAGCCAAATATGAAAAGCTCTGTGAAGAGTATTTCGTAATATCCGTAAAAATGATTTTTATGGACACAGCCTTTGACTTGGCAACTCCAATTCTAGGAATGTATCGTCCAGATAGATTTGCACAAGTGTGTAAAAGTGTGTGAATAAGGAATTTTCACTGCAACATTGTAAATTTTTTAAAAAAACTAGATACAATGTAAATGTCCATGAATAGGGACTAATATATAAAGAACGTCTACCTATAAAAAGAATACATGCGGCTATTAAAAAGAATAGCCAATCTGTATGTGTTGAAATAAAATATGCCAAGATATATTATTAAATATATACTAATTATTAAAAAGAAAGTCATAATAGTGAATACATATGTAAAATATATTTAAATATGTATTTTCAATGTATGTGTGCATGGAAAACTCTGGAATGATATACAAGAAACTATTAACAGTGGTTGTCTTTAGGTAGTGGAGGGGTGTAAGGGAAAAACCTTTTATTTTTTCTCTTTTATACCCTTCTCTTCTATTTGAAGTTTTTAAATGAGCATGTACCACATTTATGATTAAAAAAATTTTTTTTCGCTATTTCCAACATTTTTATTTATTATTCTCCCGCTATCCTGCTGAACAGCTCTTTCCATAGCATCAGACATTTTAAAAATATACATTTAAATAAAGTTCTCGTGTTTTCTCTGTGTTGCAGAAGTTCTGATTCTGCCTTTGGGATCACCGGGTTTCCAGGGAATTATCCCAGGTCCGGCGATGCTGGGGTCCAGGCGCTGCCGGCTCCGCTCCGGCATCCGGGCTGCGGTCCCTGCCCTTCCCTCGGGGCTTGCGGGACGCGACACGCGGAAAAGCGGCCTCGCTGCCGGGTCAAGAGAAGGGTTTCCCGGAGCGGTGGCAGCGGCCGGGAACACGCGAGATACAGCGCACCTGTCGGGGCGCAGAGCGGGCGGGCGGGGTCTCTGGGTTTCCTCCCGGGTGGGGGGGACACCTGTCTGACTGCGCGACCTGGTGTGCGACCCCGCCCCGTGTCCCTTCGTCCCCTCGCCTGGAACGACTGCGGCAGGAGGCCGTCTTCGCACTCGACCGCGCATTCCAAGGACGCTCCGCAGCCACCACTGACATGACTGCATTCCTCGGTGTTCAGTGCCGGCCTTCTCCCCGGATTCGCAGTGACCGCAGGTTGTAAGTAATAGTACTGCGTGGTACTCACAGAAGTAATAAGTCACCTCGGCAACCTTCCGACCCAAGAGAAGGGCCAGCGGGACAACGTGACAGGGTAGGGGCGGGAAAGAGGGCGCTGTGTGGTTTGAAAAAGCTCCTAAACTGGGTCCCACAACCTCCTGCCTGTGTGCGCTCGCAGCCCAACCACCGTGGGCAGATTCAGGGGAATCACAATGAAAAGCTCTTCTGCCCTGATCCCGATACCCTTCTGCTCCAAGGAGGTGGCCCTCAGGGGAAAACACGGACAAAATGCCCCTTTGGGGCCTGGTGCCTTGCTTCCCTTTCTTCTTTATTAAATAACAAAGGCAGGTATAGACGATCCCACCTGTAATCCCAGCTAGTCAGGAGCCAAGGTGGGAGGATGGCTTGAGGCCAGGAGTTTGAGATCAGCCTGGACAACATAGCAAGATCCCATCTCTACAAAAAATGAGAAGAATCAGCTTGAGCATGGTTGCCCAGCCCGTAGTCCCAGCTATGGGTAGGCTGAGACAGGAGGAGCCCTTGAGCCCTTGAAGCTGCAGTGAATGAGTTGTGATGATGCACTGCCCTCCAGCCTGGGCAGCAGAGAAAGCCCCTGTCTCCAAAATGTAAAATTAGTAACAACTGACCCTTCTGGTTGTTGAAAAAGGCAATCCCTGAGCCCTCTGTGCCCACCCATTGACAATCCCTGTTGTAACACGCCTGGGAACCCCTAAGCAATTGAGTTTTGGGGAAGGTGAGTGAGAGACTCTCACTTATTAGGAGGATAAAGTCAGAAAGTCTTTATTATTGAGTCAGCTTTTAGACATAAGCCTAGGAGGGACAGGGAGACATAGGACCCACTGACTCTCCTGCTAGCTGTCCCTCCAGCCCTCTGTTTTGTTTTCAGCCTGCTCTAAACTGCTGATCACGGCCAAGTGCATACCCCTAACCCCATCCTCTCTCTGGGAATGCAGACTCCCGTAGCCAACTGTCTACCCCACAGCTCCTTTGGGGAACCAAGTAGACGTGACAACTTGGTGATTTCCCCAATGTGCACACACACGCACACACCCCACAACACAACCATGGAATCCAGTCTTCCCTATCAGTAAAGGGTACCACCATCCATATCGCTGAAACCAAAAGTCTAAATTCATTCCCATAGCAGAGATTATAGTCTACGTTTCATTGAATCCCGTTTTATTGGTTGGTTCCTGGGCACACGGGAAGGTTACATTTTCCAGCCTTTTTGGCAGTCGAGTAGGGGCTGTGGGGTGTGGTGGAAACCACACTCAGTGTTCCTGCTCCTCCTGCTCTGCCTCAGCATCCTGGGGACACGTGCTCCGAGCAGAACAGCTCTGAGGGGAAGGAGGTCCGGCTCCCCGGATCCCTGAGTGAGAAAGGCTTAGGCCAGTTCCCCGTGACCCTTGTATAAGGAACGATCCGCTCACGAGGGTGCGGCCACCACGACTGAGTCACTTCCCCAGAGGTCCCACCTCTCAATACCACCGCAGCGGGGATTCCCTTTCAACAGTGAAGTTTGGGGACATTCAGACCGTAGTGGGGAGTGGCTTCCGCTTCACACCTGCGGGTGCAGGGAATGAAGCAGGGTCGCGCCTGCAGGTGGCAACAGTGCCCTACTGCTTCTGCCTGATGGGTGCGTGGGCGTTTACGTGATTCCTGTTCTTTAATCGGCACGTTGATTTTACATATGCTATTCTAAACGAATTGACCACTGGGTGGTCCGATAAAATACTCACATCAGCATTCCTGGCAAGTCTGGGCATGTTACCTCGGGCAACCACGTAGGCTCTCCGCACTTCAATTTTCTTTGAGTATAAAATAGAGATTATATTATAATAACATCTACCTCATATAGTTGTGGTATTAAATGAGATTATCTATGTGTAGTTGGTGGCCCCCTGCACCACCAAAATTCACATCTTCCTCAGACCTCAGAATATTACCATATTTGAAAATACGGTCCTGGCAGTGCAATCACTTACAATGTGGTCCTGCTGTACAATATGGCCCTGCTAGCCCAGCGTGGGCCCTAAGTCCGATGACTGTTGTCCTTACAAGAAGAGGAGAGGACCACAGAGAGACACACACACAAACAGGAAGGCTGTGTGGCGACATGGCAGGGTTAGAATAGTTCAGCTCCAAGCCGGGGACTGCCAGGTTGGCAGCAGCCTCAGGACTGGAGTAGCCAGGGGGGATTCCTTTCTAGAGCCTTCAGAGGGATTATGGCCCTACTGACCCCTTGATTTTGGACTCTAGCCCCCAGAACTGCGAGAGAACAAATTTCTGTTGTTTTAAGCTGCATAATTTGTGATACTTTATTATAGCAGCCACAGGAAACTCACACAGCAGGTAAATGTTTAGCCTCGTCCTTGGCACAGAGAAAACACTCACAATAATTCGGTTTTCTTAGGGAAATTCAAACTTCTGCACCAGTTATTCTACCGGGAAACCTTCTCCGTTGCAGTCTAGCCCTGCTCGGTATTTACAGCGGTGCGTCCTACATCGCGTTTCTCCTTGCAACACAGTTATGGGAGTGTTTAGCTCCACGGGCTGGAAACAAAGCCCTCCTCAGTTTTGTGCTTCTGACAGCCCCAAGCGCCACACTAAGAAATATTTGAGTGGTACCAGGGGTTAGGAGTAGTGCTAGGCATGGGAGGTATGAAAGACAATTATGACGGTGCCTCTGCCCTCCCTAAGCTGCAAGTTTGGGGGCTGGGGACCATAATAGATAGGAAGGGGTGGGGGAGCAGGGCAGGCTCACCCCACGTGAGTACATGGGGAGACCTCACACAGGAGGCCACCTTGTAGCTGAGGCTCCAAGCATCCCCCAGCAGAGTTCCTGGGGGAGATCCAGGAAGGCAGGGCTTCCAGGCGTGTGCGAAGACCTGGTGGGCACTAAGGAATTTGAACTCTATCCCACAGAAATGAGGAGAAACCACAATGTAATTACATTTAAATAGAGTCTTTGGGGGCAATGGCCAACTGTCATTCCTTGGAAGAAGCTTTTACTGAACAATCTCAACACCACGGGCATTGCCTTGGTGGCTGCTGGAGCATTTGGGATCATCCCCTCTTTCCTGAGTCCTGGGTCACCCTGAAATCAAAGGGAAACTCCTGAATCTTCTTGCGTGCCCTGCCATGGTGGTGTTGGACACAGAATCCCAGGGTGGAAGCTAAGAGAGCAGGCAGCTTCTGGGAGAGCCTGAAAGAAATAGGACGTGACCGGGGAGCCTGCGTAGAAAAGGTAGCTCGAAAAAGAGAAAGAGGGCAAATGAAGGCAAAGCGATGGAGTCCCCTCTCTCTGGGAGCTTGGAAAAGACGGGGGCCTTAGAAGAGAATCCGGCTCCTCCCCACCCTGGGAGTTCTGGGAAGGAGAGATGACAGCCTAAGCGATCGGACCAGAGCTGAGAATCAACTAAGCACTGGAACAGAATTCCTAGCCCATCCCGTGACTCAGCACAGACAGCGCGGTCTCGAGAAGGCCACCGGGATGGACCCCAGCCGGGCCCCACACCACGTCCATGCAGCACCTCCAAAGGGGAGCGGTTTTCCAGACCGAGAATCCCCAGGAATTGGTACTCTATGTACCATGCTCGCGATTTCACATCTGTGTATCACAGTATTCTCTACGCACTAAATGTTTTTTTAAATCAACATTTTTGTTGAGGCGTAATTTTAGTTCATTAGAATGCGCCTATTCAAAATGTACTTTCGATGAGTTCTGACAAGTTTACACACCCAAGATACAGCACGTTTCCTTCCCCTCAGAAAACCCTCTCTGCTGCCTCCCAGCTGGTCCCATTCCGCCCCAGCTCTAGGCAACCCTGACTGCTTTCTGTCCACGGAGATTAGAGTCGTCCTTTCTGGAATTTCACATGAATGAAATCATACAGCACATATTCTTCTGTGGGTCTGGCTCTTTCGCTCAGCATAGCGTTTTCGGGATCCACCCACGGCATGTGAACATCGGTGGCTCACTCTGTCTCTGTAGTTGACCAACTTTTCCTGTAGGAACGTAGCTCGATCTGTTTATTCACCTGTTGGCGGAGTTGAGGCTGTTCCCACTTTTTGGCTATTGTGAATTAAGTTTCTATGAACATTCGTCTACATGCCCTTCTGTGGACTATGTTTTCATTTCTCCTAAGTAAATACTAGGAATGGGATTGTTGGGTGTATCTTTAACTTTATTTTAAAAAATGGCCGAATTATTTTCCACAGTGTTTGCGCAATGTTGTTTTCCTATCAGCGATGTATGAGAGGTCCATTACACTACGTCTTTGCCAACGCTGGCTTTGGATTTGGCATGTCTTCTTCTTTTTAAACATTCTAATGGGATATAGTGCTTAGTGGTTTCTTTGGGACTTTTAGTTTGCATTTCCCTGATAGATAATAATGTTTAGCATCTTTTGATGTGCTAATTGGCCATTCATATAGCATCTTGTATGAAGTGTCTCTTCAAATATTTCACCCATTTTTATTGAATTGTTTCTTATTAAGTCCTAAGAGTTCTTAAATATCACGGATACGAGTACTTCTGTTATAGCTATTGCAGATACATCCATGTGACCAGCACGGTGGAAGGACTATCACTTCCTCAATTACCTTGGCATCTTTGTCAAAAATCAGTTATCTGTATACATGTGGGTCTATTTCTGGACCCTCTGTTCTGTTTCTTTGATCTGTATGTCTAGGCACACACCAACACCAGATGTCTTGATTCCTGCAGCTTTCTAGTTAGTCTTAAAATTAGGTAGTATAAATCCTTCAACTTTGCTCTTCTATTTCAAAGTTATTTCTCTCAGCAACATTTTGTAGTTATCACTGTTTGTGTTCTATATATCTTGTTCAGCTTGACCCTAAGCATTTCATGGTTTTTGACGCTACTGTAAAGGGTGCTGTTTACTGTAACTTCAATTACCTGCTCTTCCTTCGGCGTTCATTAAATGTTTTCATATGACCTCGTCCCATTTTTCAGTCATTAACAAACGTACCAGGCAGAAGGCATATGCTGTCCAGAAGTTCTCTTGGAACTACCAGGAGAAAAGCATGCATGGATGGAAATGCATGCTTCCCTAAGAGGAAGTCCTCAAACAGATGTGGGCTGAGATCAGAAGGAACCTTGGAAGGTAGTTTAGCGGAGTTCAAATCCAGTTAGTCTAGCTCTGTGGGAGAGGAATGCAATGTCTTTGAATAGCTGCTCACAAAGTTGGGGGGACAAGGAAGAGCATAGTCTTACTGTTAAGCTTCTCAGAAATTCCTTTGCGATTTCTCAGACTCTTCAAAGATTCTGATAGTCAATCCTCAAGCATTTGGCCTCCCTCCTGTTCCTGCTCTGATAACGGCTGTGATCTGGAACCAACTTATTGATGGGAGAACAGTGTATCTCTCAGGCTGTGGAGGTGGAAAATAGATCTGAATGATATGGCTCATTTGGAAGATGGGTACTTAGCGTACCCTGAAGAAAAGTTATTCTGAACCTGCAATTCCTGCCTTGAAGCCATTGTTTTCTACAATTTGCAACGGGTTCTGGTGGGAATACTTCAATCCCAGTGGAAATGCCCCAGAGGTGGTACCCTGTGTAAGTCATTGTGAAACAGTGAACACATGAACCAAAAAATAATTTTGGAAAGAACCGTAACCTTAGAAATAGTCCATAGTGCCCTGTGGATATGGATTGGGGGCTTTTGGTGGGATGGGCTGTGAAGAAGAGGGAGATGGCGGCAAATTCTGGAATGTTCATGCAGCACCAATAACGTCCCAAATACACAAGGTAGGGAACAAAGCAAAGAAACGCCAGGTGGAGAACCAAAAACACTTGCCTCCTGTCCGCCTGTGGTGGCAATGACACTGGCCAGGGTGACTCAGAGCTATTACCTCTTTGCTGGACCCGCGGGGCTGGACCCGCCTGCCAATTAATGACATGCAGGAACATTCACGCAGACTGGAGATTCCTCTGCATCAGCCTAATGAGAAACAAAAGAACCTTTTTATCTGAGAATGTGAACCCTCTTTAAATTATCAGGCCCAAAGAGGCATTAAAATGAGATAGAAGTCACATCTCACTGCTCCCCCCTGGAGCTAAGTGATCATTTCAAAGCCACCTGCTATATGGCTCTAGACTGAGTGTCACCACTGAGCAGCCACATGCTGACCTGACGGTGCCATGCACTGGGGACCATAACTCACACCCTGCAGTTCAACACTGTGTATAGCCCGTCACTAATCAGTGCTATTTCTGTAAACCAGTGCAAATGTCTGAAAAGCAACGTTTGTGATCACCTCCTTCCTGATTTGTCCTTTTTTCTTTAAAAACTCGAGCCTCTCCTTCGTTCTCTGGCATATTTCCCAGTGTTTCCTGGGCTGCAGTCCTCAATCTTGGCCCAAATGAACCCTGTGTACTGATTTTGCCTCAGTTTCCTTCTTCAGCTCAACACTAACACGCTCCTACGCATCCTTCTAAGCCCATCTCAAAAAGCACTTAATCAGTGAAATCCAGGCTCAGTTATCTGCATTTGTAGCTCCTTCCCCTCTCTGCTCACACAGAACTCGGTTTTTGCATTTCCTAGGATGAATCGTCACTATTTCGTGTGCATGTTTCCCGCTCCCCTACTAGTCGGAGGCGACCTGCTTCAACAGCTAATCTTCACCAGCACCTCAGATTTTGCCTCTGAGCTTCATTCTCCGAAAATCCACCTGCCTTTTCTGACATCATTATTTGGGTCCCTCGAAGGGACTTTGAACTCGAAGCATCCCAGCCTGAACTCACAACACCTCTCTTTCCCAGTGCTTGCTCTGTCCTGGTGAACAGCTTCTCTGTTTCTCTAGTGAACACGACAGAAATGGACAGTCATCCTCGGCATCCACGTCTCCTTGCCCACAGCACTCAGTGATTTCACTTCCTGAACACAGAGTTCCGGAATCTCTCCGTGTCCACCATCCTTGCTGTCATCGCCCTGCACCAGGCTTGCAGAATCCTCTCCTGCACTCTGCAGCCTCCTCTCCCTGATCTCGCCACGTGTCCCAGCCTGCCTCCAATGCGGTCCCCACTGCAGCCTCCAGCGTGGGCTCTAGAAAATGCTAGTATGACCTGTCACCGCCCGGCCGGCAACCCTTCAGCACCTTCCTTTTCTCTTGGGGAAAAGACCCACGTCTCTAACATCTCCTACCAACCCCGCCTGGTCTCAGGCTGCCCACCTGCCCTGCGTCTCCCTCCCACTTGCTGCACGCCACTGCACAAGCCCCTTCTTCTTTTCTTCCTTCTTTTAGCTTTTTGTTTTGAAATAATTTCAGACATACAAAAATGTTGCAAAAATAGGACAAAGATTTCCTGTGTACCTTCGCCCGGCTTCTCCAATTATGAACGTATTATGTAACCATAGTACTGTGATCAAAACCAGGAAGTTAACACTGAAAGGCAATACTATCGACTAACCTAAGACTTGTTTGAATTTCACAGGTTGGTTCAGGATGCAGTCTGTGACTCGTCATTGCACGTGGGTGTCCTGACTCCTTATTCTTCTTCAACTTGGAGCATTATCTCAGTCTCCTTTTGTTGTTCATGACCTCGACGATGTTGAAAAACACGGGCCACTTTTCCAGCAGTGTCACTCTGAGCTTGGGTTTGCCTGATGTTTTCTTATGTTTAAAGTAAGGTTATACATATTTCGACAAGAATATCACCACAGTGACGTTGCATTCTTCTCAGTGCCTTGTAGCAGGAGGCACGTGATATTAATGTGTCTAATTGCTGCTGACGCTGAGTGAGCTTCGATGCCTTGGTTACGATGGTGTCTGCAAGCTTCTGCGCTGTAAAGTTACTCTTTTTGTTGGGGTAGGGAAGATATTTCGAATCTATGTAATTATTCTGTTTCTCATTGTACTTTTATCCATGGATTTTAGCATCAGTTGATGATTCTTGCATGCAATAATTATTACTGTGGTGCTTGCCAAATGGTGATTTTCTATTTAAATCATTTATTCATTGGTATTCTACTGTAATGAACAGCTTTCCTTCCTTGTTAATTCATGATTCGATCATCTAATATCATTGTGGACTTGTGGATATTTATTTGATCCTATAGGTAATAATCTATTTCTATCATTATATATTTTTATTGCTTAAACTGTCCCAAATTGTGGCCTTGCCCCTTTTCGTCGCCCTAAGAGCAATCTCCCATAAGGCCTTCGAACGTGCTGTTCCCTTAGCCTAGAATAATCTTCTAACTTCCCCCATCGCCCCAACTCTTTGTGCAGTGAATCCCTTCCCAGCTTTAAGATTTCAGCTCCAACGTCGAATCTCAGGGAAGCCTTCCCTAAGCCTCCTAGAAGTGGTTAGGGCCTCTCTTATAAGTTTTCATAGCACTATTTACTTTTTCTTCATAGCACTTAACGTATCTTGAAATTAAACACTTCTTGTGTGAACATTTTTAAAGGAAGGGATTGTATCTGTTTTAGACTAGCACATTAATAGGCATTCAATAAATTATTCAGATTGAATAATGAATGAATAAGCTTCATACCTGAAAGCCGATGGGCTGAGATCTTTGCAGAATGAGGCCATCCTGCTGATTCGTTTTTACTCCAAGAGAAGGCCCCCTCCGGCCCCGCATATCTTCCAGATTCAGACAAGATGTGGTTGACAGACAGTTTGAAGAGGTGAAGACTCATTTAAAAAAATTCACTGAATTCTCACTCAGTGATGTGGACCGGCCTGATGCTTATTTCCTGGGTGGTCTCAGCTCCATGCAGGTTATTTCATCTTATTTTTCTTTGTTTCTCGCAAAGGCAAAAAAACCCCATTTGCTTCCATAGCTCATGTTTGACCTCTCATAACTCGCATGAGGAGTGATTTAAATGTTTGACGCTGAGCTGTGGCGATGGGTAAAAGGGTGCAGAGCTCTGCAGACTCCACTGTTCTCGGGGCCCCGGTTGTCTGCCATGTTTTCTTCCCTTGGAGCACGGCAAGTGACATATTTAGAAGTTAGATATTAAAGTTTACCCAAACCCTTAGAATCAGTTCCACACTCTGTTCAAACAGGATTCTCACTGAGCATATGTCATTTTTAATTTGGAAACTTTAAATGCCAAGGTTTTCTGATATTTGAAGACAGAAAGGAGGGACCACAAAGGTAGCAGATCTGCATTTCGGCAGTCTGAACGTGATGCCTCCTGGGTGGCATCCTGATTTATTTTCTCAA
>CAUYSK010024756.1:0-30163 GCA_963575035.1 Avahi laniger | reverse complement strand
TTCAGGCTTATTCTAGCTAGAAATAAACCTAAAGTATCCTTTTTAATCTCACAAACCAATGGTTTTCAAAGCATGATCTCTTACCAATAGCCTAGAAACTTGTTAAAGTGTCTCCGATCTCCCAGTGCAAACTATTTTGGTGAGAACAAAGCCTTTTTCTTTGTTGTTTTTTTTTTATTCTTCATGTTTTGAAACATATCTAAGGACTTCGTTGGATCTTATAAACAAAAATAAGTTCATGCAAGGAAAAAAAACGAAAGTCTTTATTAAGAGTAACTTTATGTTATGCATATCAGTCTTTGAGAATCAATGAGGCATATTATGATAGTGTGTCCATAATAGTCACTGCCAACAAAATGGGACAAAATATTTTGGGAATGTTCTTGTGCTCTTTGCGAATTAAAAATTAGTCATTATCATGGGATTTCCTTCTGTAGGTTAATTATTAGATATCAAATGCAATGATTAAACACACACTCACTCGAGAATACCGATAAGGGTTTGTAACTGAAGAAGCAACCACTATATGATTTCACATAATTAACTAATTCTTCCTGCTACAAAATTCAGAAAATGAAGAATAAAGAGACAGAAAAAATAACACATTGGGTGTATATTCTCATCCATAAATGAGTAAGACCCTCCTCTATTTAGAAAACTGTTATCCTAAGTTTATAAGTAATGTGTTTCAGGTGTGTAACTGTTTGCAACTAGCACTAGATCATAAGCAAATTTGTGGAAAACATCATCAAAAATTTCATTATTGTCACTTTGTTGTGTGGTTGTTTTGGTCCAAATCATCATATACTTGTGAACTAAATACTTGTTGTGGTGAACAGGTGTATGCAACCTTACCCCCAAAGGCCAAAAGAGCTGAGAGGCTAAAGAGGCTGAACTGCATGTTCTCACTAATAAGTGGGAGATAAACAATGGGTGCACATGGACACACAAAGACATATCTGATCTCTGATAGTTTAGGGTAAGCCAAAGGAATGAAAGGTTTTTCCATAAGTATAATACAAAAATAGGAATTAAATAGATTTTGTTTATATTCATGTGTTCCCTTCATTCTGCCCCATTCTCCTCTATATTTCTAACTCTGTAAAATTTTCTTTTTTAGAAATATTTTATGGAGATTTGCTTTAAGCAATCTTAAATGACTAGAAGATGCTGATAGATACCACTGGTTTCTCAGTTTGGTCTTGGAAACCAATTTTAACTTTTCTGCTTTCAGTTAATTCTATGTTGTAAATAGATATGGATATACGTATAGATAGATGATAGCCATTAAACAGTAAATTGTGTTGAGTAAATTATAATGTGGGTGTGGGTGGTGTTTTTCAGAGTAATAGTTATGATTTGATTTTCATCCAGAATAATTTGGTTCAGTAGCTGCAATGAATATCACAGGAGAACAGATTTTTTTTAATCTTTAGTGAAGGAAATTTAGAGTAGCATGGGAATATTCCTATATTGTAGGAGGATTATTTTGTCCCTGGGAAGGAAAACACCACTCTTTTTCTTCATTTCTAATACCCTTGCCTAAAATCCTAAACTTTTGAGTTTTGGGGGCTTCCTGATTCACTTGTTTACTATTAAGAGTCAAAACTTCAAATCTAGAAGAGCTGTTTCTCTTTTACCCTAACACTAGCTCCTGTCATTCCTGATCATTTGTCTTTCTTCAGATATAAGAGTATCATCAAAGATCAGGAATTTCCAGTGGGGAAATTGTTAAACGTAATATACTTATTTTTACTGTTGCATTTTTATAAAATAGAGAAGAACCTGTAGAAATAAAGGAAGTTAAAAGAATCTATTCTTCCTATATTGGAGAACTCAAGCATATTATTTAACACTTCTAATCGTTTCTTCTCTTTTTCTCCTCTCCAATTTTGCTTGCTGCAAAGCGGTTCTTTTATTCTTTTCTTATTTTATTTATCTTGCAGCAGCATCTGCTTGCTTTCTTCTTTTTCCTCTGATTTTTCAATGCAATTTTTGGTGCTGTATTCTTTTGACACCACTTCTAAATTTTTTCTTCTGTTCTCTTTTGTCCTCTATGTTCCAAATATGACTTCCAAATATTTCGTCATGATGAATTGTTCAGAACGAAGAGGGTGATTGATCAAGAGCCTGCAGAACTGGGCAGAGGAGAGCTGCCAAGATATTCTTCACGTACAGAAGCATGTTGGAGCTACCTGGAGTGTGAGAAGCAAGAAACAGAGAGCCCTGCTAAGGCATGACCAAAAGGGGAAACCTATTAAAAGAATGATCTGGAGGAGTGTGCACTGAAGAAAGTAGAGCCAGCCTGCCAGGTCAGTAGCTAATAGCCCGTGGGTTTGCTACTAAGGAAATTAAAACTCTAGCTAATGAGAATGGTAGCCACCTACTGAGAATGAATTGAAGGCTTCCTATTAATTCCCCTCCCTGGGTCCTTTTGACAGAACAGTAAGAAAGTTATTTCCTATTTGTTTAGTAGCAAAAGACTTGAAATGGAGGATAAAAAATGATAGAAGAGAAATTGGAGACATACTCTTATTTGGCTCCTTCAGAATTTCCAAATAGGATGTTTTTCTCCCTCATTGAAACCGTAAATCAACAACACAGATCACAGAAAGAGGAAGGTCAGTTAAAAAACAACAACAAAAGAAAGAGTTGGCCCAGATTAGAAGTATAGCCAAGATGACTCAGACAGCCTCTGGGGGTTATGGAGGGATTTTTGGTGTGGGACTTCAAATTAATAAATCCGCTATTAGCTTTGTGCAATTAGCAGGATTAGGCTATCTCTTTCAAGAACACTGGTTAAATTTCCTGATTCAGGTAGATAAGGGGTCGCTATTATGCACATCTTCTCTTTTTTCCTGCAGAAGTAAGAAGTCTGTTTAAGTCGCAGGTCACTGGGATAGCCACTGGAGGCCTCTGGACATCATTTGGCTCTGGAAAAGCATTTAGGCTCACTTTACTGACCCGAACTCCAACTACTGATCCTATTGTGGTTGCTTCTAAATTGACCCAAGTCTCTGCTAGCGGGTGAAGCGAAAGGAATCCAGGCCAGATGTGAGAAGACACACAGCAGGCTGATGGCATTTCGGAACCAAGACATGGGACGGGCAGGACACGAACTTGTGTCTCTGTACTTTGATACCAGGGTGGTCTGGGAGAGATCCGGGGGGAAACGTCCAGGGGACCGCAGCTGACAGCCCTGGCGCCACGGCCCGGGCCCCGTCCGCGGGCGGGGAGCAGGCGCGAGTGCGCGAGAGCGGCGGGCGCGGCGGGAGGAGGCGCAGGCGCGCTGCTCGCCCGTCTGCAGCCCGCGCCGAGCGCCGCGTCTCGGGGAGTTGATGGCAGCACCACGGTGCGGCCGCCCGGCCGAGCGCGCAGCGCAGCCACTCGCTGCTGCCCGGGGAGCGCCCAAGATGTGGGGAGACCGGGGCGGCAGCGGCCGTAGCAGCGCCAGGGACGGGGGCACACAGCAGCCTCCGCTCGCCCGCCTGTCCTGACCTGCCTCGCTCGTCCCCAAAGAATGTCAGCCAAGTCCAAGGGGACCCCCTCCTCCTCCTCTCCAGCCGAAGGACCGCCGGCAGCCTCCAAAACCAAGGTGAAGGAACAGATCAAAATCATCGTGGAGGATCTGGAATTAGTCCTGGGCGACCTGAAGGACGTGGCCAAGGAACTCAAGGAGGTGAGAGGCGCGGGGATGGGGAGGGAGGTCGGCACCCTTCGCTCCCTCGGGGTTCGCCGACCCATTTTCTCCAGGGACTGCCAAATTTGCAAACTCCTGGGAAACTACAGAAAGACGCCTGCAGACTGACTTTCTTTGCTCTGGGGACTCCACTCCGGAGAAGAGTTGTTGCACTTTCTTTTTTTAATCAGGAAGAAATCAACTAGTGTTTTAATCGATGGACCTGGGATGGTGGGAACGGCGAACGCACGCGTGTCTCTGTGTGTGTGATGACGGTGGAGGGGGTTAACTGGGGGTGTGTCGGCAGAGGAAGGCGTGAGCAGCCCGGCCAGCTCGTGCACGATGCTTCTCTCCTGCCCTCTTGCTCCCCCAGAGTCCTTTGGCAAGTCCGCTCCCCGTCTGGCAGCCTCCCCGAGTCGGGCTAAAGGGGGGCCGGGTTCTGGGCCCTGGGCCAGGCCAGGGAGGGCAGCCTCGGGGAAGCTTGGCTCAGGCTTCCCTCCCTGTCTCCTGAGCCCGTGGGAGAAAGGCGACTGGGGCTGCTGGCAGGAGAGCCCGGCCTTGGGGCTATGGAGGGGGTCTGGGACTTTCTCACTCTCGCAGTTCCTGAGGCAGCGCCTTCTCTCCTACGAATGTCGCTCCCAGTAACTCTCGGCCTTCCACCACCCCACCTCTCCTTGCTCCTGCCATCCTGTCCCCACTTGTCACTGAACCTGGGGAGCAGGGGCGCAGGCGAGTGTGTGCGCGCGTGTGTGGCGAGCGCGCGCCGGGGTCTTGCCACCGGCGCCCTGGCTGTTTGGAACTGAGACTGTTTTGGTTCTTACACCCTCCCCCCGTCCCACTTCTGTCCCCCCCATCCCCACCCCTCCGTGATCCGATGGAAAGAGGCTGCGATGATGGGGTCAGGTCTGAGGCTGCGTAACCCACGCGGCTGCTCCGGGCGGGGGCGAGGCCCGGGTCGGAAGGGGTGGGGTCTCCCGAGACTCGAGCGGGCGCTGGTGGCGTCGTGGGCTGTGGCACAGTCCCAGCGCCGCGCTCCCCTACTGAATGGGCTCCCGGAGCGGTTCTCGGGGAGGGGTTCCGCGGCCCCAGTCGCGGGAGAGCTTAGACTGTAACTTCGAAGGTGGAGACCACAGCGGAAAGAGAAGGGTGGGGCGCAGTCTAGGTCCAAAATTGTAATCCTGTTTCTGAAGCCGCGGAGGAGGAGATTGAGGGTTGTTTGGCTGACTGGCCTCTAGAGATTAACGTCCTGTGTTCCATTTCCAATCCAAATTTGAGGAGAGTCCCCTAGTCCTCCCCTCCTCCCCCTTTTACCTCTGCGAGCTAAACTACATATTTGTTACCAAATATAATTCTGTTAATACGGCCCGTTCGTCGCTGGGGTTCAGTTTGCCAATGGCAAATGTCATTCCTGTAGTTCGTTTCACAGACAGAACGTAATTACTACTGAGGTCCTGAGACTGGCTGTGGATACAGATGCAGGGATAAAACTTGTCCGCGTTTTCAGGGCTTCTCTAGGATTATTGCTTCACAACTGGTTGACAGATGGAGAGTTATGCATTGAAATTCAAGTCTAAAGATGTTCGTTTCTTTGTTATTCTTTTATTTGACATCTTTGGCAGGCTATGTTTTCATCTGAAACATTATGGCGTTTTAAAAAATGAACAAATGGGACATGTTCCTTTTGGCAAATTAAGCTTTATAGTTGAGATTTCCAAGGTGGGGGATGTGTTAAACCTGCAGCAGCACAGTAAGACATTTACTGCTTTTGTCAGGCTGGAGTTAAGAGAAAGGTAGTCAGTCAAAATTCTGCATCTGTGGGCCATGCTTCCTTACGTTGTGATGTGTCAGTCCACTCACTATTTTTCGTGGAATAAATTACAAGAAACTGCATAGTCCTGGCGCTGCTTTGCATCATTATTCTGTGGACATTTGGAGACCAAATAGATCTGTAGTGAAACTTTTAACCTCCCTGTGGTTCTTGGTTAGAATCACAAAGGTGTAAATCAAGGAGTCTCTTGATCTCTCTCTCTCTCTGTCTTCATTTACTTGAGGATTTTTAAGGGGAAAAAGGTAGTTTATAAAAGAAATAATAAAAGCATAATGTATTAATACAACCAAGTAGATGAAGAGATCTATCAGATCTAGAGATAAAATTTTGACTTGATGTTTTGGAAACTTTGATTCATTACCTGGGCTTGTTTGAGTAAAAATCTCACCATGAAACTCAATTTTATGAATGATAAATTATGTGATATGTTTGTTAATTACTTTTGTGTGGATATCATCACCCTAGGTTTGCACATGGAGATGTATATACTGTGGCTGAATCTCAAAACATTGAACTATGTAATGTGAGTGACAGTTATTTTGAGAACAAAATATTTATAGGACATGTTTAACCTATGACATCTTGCAGTTGTCCATCATTTATCTCTATGGAATAATCCTGCCTATGTGACTGAACATGTCTTTATGTGGTTTTGAATAAAGGGATAATACTTTGTTTACTAAAAAGCTTTTGATCTCTATACCCATGACTTATAAATATTGCTATTAATTCATCAGTTGTTATATTCAATATTCTGATAGTTTATAATTAGTACACATTAACTGTTATATTTAGAATTCTAATTTCTTCATTGGCAGTGCTATGCTTTTGGACCATGATATATTTTGATATAAATTATCAGCAAGCTTTTATTAACTTAGAACAGAAGTTAAAAATAAAGGAGTGGTTATAACTAGATCACGATGTCAGTTACCGTTTGTTTTTCCTTTCTACTTTTTTTTCAGTCTAATTAAAATGAAGTCTTCTGTTTTGAATACTCCGTCCATTAGTTTAGCATAAGCTTTCAGGGTTGGGGAACCTGTGGCCTTAAGGTGAAATGTGGCCTTCTCCGTCCTGAAGTGGGGCCTTTTGACTAAATCCAAATTTTACAGAGCAAATCCTCTTATGGAAAGGGGTACAGCAGAGAAAGATGAAGCTTTTCTTGCCTCTTTGGTGCTTAAAAAAGACGAATCTTGAAATCAGAAAGCTACAGGATCCCCTCCCCTGCATGGTTTGAGGTTATTCTGAAATTGCTTTTCTTTGTAGAAGTTTTCTGAACTTCAATCATTTGAAAATTCAGGTAGTAGGGTAGATTCAAACATAACAGTAGCTACTTGAAACACTTTAATAAGCAGTAACAAAACTCCAGTCTGTCTAGAAAGAAGAATTGTTATTATGGGTGTCTTTTTTATGATTGTTCAGTTATAATTACTTGGCCAGTTATAATTGTATTGTATATTGGAAGAAGAGGAATAGGATTTCTAGAAAGTCTAAGGGAAGTTTTAGTCTGCCCTCAGAATTTAGTAAATTTCAAATAACTTGACTTTTCAGAAATAACATGAGTATTTTGGTCTTCTATACTACTATGGAAAAGCGTTAAATATAATTTAGTATATTTGTTCAGCACCGACCATGTTTCAAGTATTATGCTATATTTTTATTGCTGCCAGGATGAATAAGTTGTAGTTTCTGGTCTCAGTGCATGCAAAAGGTTATTGGAATGTATTTATTCTGTCTTTTAATATCATGGTATAAAAATGTATTATAGCCTTTAGTGGCCACTCTCACGATAGGCTTGGAAAAGAAAGCAGAATTGAGAATAAGAATGACTCTATGTTGATTTATAAACCAATATATGCTATGTACTTAGTATAATAGTATGGGAAACCTTTGATGAAGAAAGTAGAATCTTAAAAAGATGATAGGGTATGAATTTTAAGAAATTTACAATTTATTTAGGTTGTCATGATTAACATAAATGGATCAGTATCATATATAGGAGATCACATATCCAAATATGATAACTAAATATTGAAGATTTTCAAGAAGGGAAGTCCATTAGAGAAATGAAGAGTCAAAAAGGAAGATTTTGAATCACTTGTTATAATGTGGATAAGATTGGAAGAGGTAGACAGGAGAAGGAATTAATAGGAAATAGCTTTCAAATATAAGATTAATCCATATTGCTTTTTTATACACATTATTGAAAAAAGAAAAAAATAGTGGTGAAACTCTAGAGTTACAGGAATAAAATTAAAAATTAACCATAACTGATAGAGCAGGTGTGAGTGATACTTTTTCACTAAGAAATGTAGAAACAAAGCTTTTGCTTTTTATAAATAGTTCTTAAATAATCTGACATTGTTGGGTAGCAATTTGCCTTTTCTTTTATGATCTCACTGGTGAACTGTTTTGTATGAAATGTTAATGTCAATAAGGGATCACAGATATTATTGGTTAGAGTGACATTGGAATCTTTAATATTTTTATCTGGAAACAAAATTCATCGCTGCTTTAGCTGGATTGTCTTTTAGACTGATTTTAAGCTTGAACATTTTTTGTAGCGTTTCATTTTATGATGTCAAGTAACATGACTACTGTATGAGTTGAATTACATGTATATATATATATGCAAATTTTTGTTTTTTGTTTTGGAGGGGCACAGTGAGTAGACATAACTCTTATGGAAGAACCAGTTAAAATGAGATGTTTTGTTAGTGCTCTAGAAGCAGTGAGTGACTGGACTCCATGGGTGAGAAGGTATGTCAGCATTGTAGCTGTAAACTGTAAAGCACTCATGGTTTTCCTTATAAATTCATAAACAGAAATAAGTTAAACTTAAGTTTAATTTTGAAAAATTTGACAACCTTTAGCAAACAGTCTGATTTTGGGCAGATAAAAACAGAATTAACAATTATCTGCAAAATATATTTGCTTTTAAACATTGTCTGCTTTTTAATGGCTTATCTGCTTGAAGTTCCATAGTTTATTGCTCTGGGAAATCCTACTGAGCAGTTTTTGGTTAACAAGTTCATGCATATAAAACTCATTACTAGAACAAATTAAAGAGAATAATCTCTGGAATATTTTCCAAGTTCTAAAGTTATGAATGAATGAAATTTAGTAATTCATTTAATTGTAGCAATAGCAGTACTTTCACTATCCTGTACAACAGTCTACCTCCTCAAATTGAGGTATATTTACCAAATGCTAAAATACTTTAAAATTTCATTTTCTTTAAAATTTTAAAATGATGGGTTAGCATGTTACTAAAAGAGGAGAATGATTCTGAGAACATATAGATAGCTAATAACCATCCCTCACTGTCTCTGTGTTTGCAATGAATTAAGCCATTCAACACTTAGAGAATGAGCTGATAAGAAATTCAAGCAGCCTTAAAGTAATAGGCAGTGTGTTTCAGGCAATAGTGAAGTAATAGATAATAAAACCAATATAATAGGTTTCATTGTTACCTGCATTATGTTTTTTTTAACCCTTGCTTCTCTGAAGATTTCAGCTATATAAACCTAAATTAACCAAAAGAGATAGAAATGCAAATTTGAGCAAAACATATTTTCCCAAACTGCAGAACCTGCTTTCTGTAGAGCTAGTTCATGAAAAATTTCATGGGAAGTGTTTGAGAATTAGAGTGATAAAATTCCAGTAGGTTACTGATTCAGTTATGATTGAAATGTGTATAACTGACCTCAAGCCACAAATGCAAAATCAGTAAACAACAAAGGATGCTGTTCTTTTAAAGAATACATTTCCCTTTTTTCAGATTTCAGAAGTAATACAGCATGTCAATATTATATAAATTTTGAAAAAATCTAGGAAAATATAAAGGAGAAAATAAAAATTATCTTTAATATTGCACAGAAATTAGCATGCTAAACATTTTGCTATATTTCCTTTCTGTCATTTTGTATGCATATTTTAACATAGATGAAGTCATATAAAATTATGAATTATATACAATGGTATTTTCCTGTTTCTTGAATAATATCAGATCATAACCATTACATAGATTTGCAATAAGTTATTTCATACATCTCTTAATGTTGAGTATTATGTTTATTTCCAATATTTTATGGTTACTATATATCACTAGAAAGAACAGCTTTGGCACTAAAAATAGCTAACACAGATAGCTCTTACTCTCTACCAGGTACTCTTCTAAGTGCATTTATTTATATTAAATCATCTAATTCTCAAAACAGATAGATGAGGAAGTTATTTTTATTCCACATTTTACAGATAAGAAAACTGAGGCTAGAGAGATTAAGTCACTTGCTTAAGATCACTTGACTTATGAGTGAAATAAGTGATACTTCACTGCCAGATAGTTTGGTGTCAGAGCCCAGGCATTTTTTTTTGTTTTTGAGACAGAGTCTCACTGTGTTGCCTGGGCTAGAGTGCCGTGGCGTCAGCCTAGCTCACAGCAACCTCCAACTCCTGGGCTCAAGCCGATCCTCCTGCCTCAGCCTCCCGAATAGCTGGGACTACAGGCATGCGCCACCATGCCCGGCTAATTTTTTCTATATATTTTTAGTAGTCCAATTAATTTCTTTCTAATTTTAGTAGAGACGGGATCTCGCTCTTGCTCAGGCTGGTTTCGAACTCCTGAACTCAAACAATCCGCCTGCCTCAGCCTCCCAGAGAGCCTAGGCATTTAACCGCTAAGTTCTATAATAATCCTGTTTCTTAATTTTTTTTTTGTTTTTGCATTTTCTTAGAAGTCAAGGATATGAAAGCTTTTAGTTCTTGATCCATATTGCCAAACTGTTTTCCTGAGTGTGTTCACAAATTTTTACTCACAGTGTGGACACTATTTCTTAAATTTGGAGTGCTTAATAAGCCATTTATTTAAGGCTTGCTGTGTAGTTTATCATCTTCATGGCAACCGTCATTGTTTTTAAGGGTTGCACTTAATTTCAGGAACAAGTGTTGAGGCAAAATTAATAGCGACTAAATTAGACCTTGCAATTTAAATTTTGCAAATAAATGAGTGCTGTAGTGAATTACTTTTAACTTATTCAACAAAAATGTTGTTAAGAATATTATATATCTTTTTAATATGGCTTAGAAAATAAAGGAACAACTAATACGGGTGCTTGCTAATATCTAGCATTACATAGTTATTTTGAATGAATAAAAATAATTTAGGAAATATTCTTTTGTTGCTATCAAATTGCCTTAGAAATTTGGCATTATCCTTAAGTTTTCTGAGATGTTTAGGATTTGGCAGTTGTTTTACTTTCTATTATGACTGATGAATTAGAGAATCTTGTTGAATTCTTTACCAGGCACAAAATTGTTCAACTGGATAATGATTTCGTATGTATTTTGTAATTAGATTTCTTACATTAATTTTAGTGCTATGGATTATAAGCCATCCTCTCTCCCCCACTTATAAGGGATATAAGAAATAGCCTTATTCTAAAATTGTTTTCTTTTCCAGTATAGTAGGAATAAAGATGTTTTCATTATATCGAAAGTTTGTTCACCAGGAAGAACTGCTCCAAGTTTCCCATAGGACCCAGGAACCCAAAGTCAGCAGGGTTTCAGCTCTAACCAAGAGCCAGAAAGTAACATTAACTGAAATGAGAAAATAAAGACATATCTAATTAATGTCCAAATAAAAGTAGACTTACAAAGTGGCCCCTGTCAACTCAGGACAAATGTTGTTTTACCTATATTTTTCTTTTTGAGAATGGAAAGACATGAAAATTCCAAAGGAATTAAACTCCCAGACCTCACTTTCAGGCAAGAAATATTAATATTGTTAGGACCAAATTTATATTCATGATCCTCGTTTTCCCTCCTTCTACTTTGCAAATACTACTTCAGTTTGGTGTTTGAGATAAATTTGTACTTGCAGAATAACTGAAGTGAGTCAAATTACATACCTATGCCCAATGAGTCAGTTATTACGGTGTTTGACACACTATAAATAGACTTCCAACTACAGATAACATACGTCATACTTGTTTGGAAAAAGCAAATTTGATAATTTCTAACAGGTTCTCTTCTCTGGTACCACAAAAAAGGTAACATATACGTTGGTGTGTATTTGCCACTTTCATGATATCACATCTTATTTCAAGATTTTAAACTGTATATTTATGTGACAGAAAAATACCAAATTAAAAAATTCAGTGAAATCAATTGTGTTCTGGTGTCAGTAGTTCTTAATTTTTTCTCCATTGTCACAGACCCCTTTGAAAGAATGAAAAATGTTGGGGCTATTTCTTCTGGAATAAAAGCTCATAGAAACATAAATTTCTGTACATGTTCAGAGAATTTTGGATGACTGAGAAAGACTGAGGTGAAGAGATGAAACTAGTGATTAATTGCCTTTTAAAAACAAAATTAGCTGGTTATTTGAGGTCTAGCTCCATAATTTTCAGGATTAAAATTCCTAGCTCTACAAAAAGGAAAAAAAGAAATACTGATTGCTGTAATCTGATGTTTTTTTTATTCCAGGGAGCTAATGAGTGGTTTATCAATAATTTACTTCTCTTAGAAAGGTCCTGGTAGATATAATCTCAAAGTGAAAAGTATATATATTTATAATATACTATTCTCCAAAAACTGTAGAATGCTCACGTGTCTAAAGATTAACTCTCTCATTTTATTTCTTATGATGTGAGCCAGAATATGTCACTACATAGATGGACAAAATGTTTTCACAGCTCATTGTAAATTAAGCATATTCTCTTCTTAAAACTGATCCCAGAACAGCATTTTTATTTGTTTTATTATTTTTTCATGTGACATTAATTCATGAATTCTGAAAGATATATTGAATTCTCGATATGTGTAACTCACTGTGCTGAAGACTGGAAAAGATGCAAAGTGAATCCGAACCTCCCCTTGAATAATACCACCTCCAATAGGGTGAATGTCACCTCTCCCAGGGGGCTTCAGAGTTGAAGCAGTGTAGGATGTGTAAAGACCACACTAAAGTGCACGTAGAATGCAAAGATGGAAGAAGCATTCACATTACTTTACATTTTAATTGATTTTTCTCCGAGTTAATGAATTCTAAACTTTTCTTAACAAGATGTGTAGTAACTCCTGTAATGATACATCATAGTTTGGGGTTGTGAGGGTAGAACTTTCAAACTCAAGCATACATTGCTTTGCTATTCTACATTAGAACACTATTCTTAGGGATTATGTTAATATACTCTAAATTAAATTTCAGCACATATTACTAAGGCCAGAAGCTACCTTTATGAAGCAAGTCTCTCCCAGTGAGAAGCTCCGTTGCCAAAGAGACATGAATGCATTCGAAAGCAAACTGAAATCAGTTACTGTTCTTTTTAAAATGTTAAAATAAATCATGGATGATTTACATATGTGTGACAATCAAGCTTTTATAGGTATCTTATTTCTACATTTTAAATTAATTTGAATAAGACATGAAAAATTATGAGAGAATTACTGAAAATGGTAACCAAGTAACTATGTTCTGTTTACTTTTATTGTCGACGATAATGGTAACACTATGTAGGTCAACTATCATTAATTGAAAATAACTTTGTAATTTTAAAGTCTAAATATCAGACATATATTTAGGTGTATTCAATTATATGCAGAAGAAAGTTTGTGATTATCTTTTTATTGAACAGATCAATGTTTTTGATAAATTTTTGGAATTGTGTGTGTGTGTGTATGTGTGTGTGTGTATATATATATGTAATTTTTAAACGATAGAATTTGAGGCTATGATGCTTAGTAAGATAACACAGTATAAATGGGTAAGATCTCACACTCTGAAGCCAGGCTGCTTTGTTTCAAATTGTTCTGCTGTTTAATATTGGACACATTATTTAACATCTCTCTGCCTTTATTTCCTTCTTAAAATGGCAGTGGTGATAATACAACCTACAATATAGGCTGGTTTTAAAGATCAAATGAGTTATACGTAAAGCATTTAGAACAGTTCCTGTGTACAGAGCAAGCACTGTATGTGTATTTGTCAATATTATTATTTGAATTTGTCTGATCACCTTTCTTCATTTATTCCACAAATAGTAGTTTAACCCCTACTATATGCCAGGCACTGTTCTAGTTGCTGGGGATATACTGGTGAACAAAACAGACAAGCTTTCTTTATGAGTGGGGAGGGCATGGGGAAGACAGGCCAATAGAACAAGTGCTAAATTATATTAAATATTAGCAGGTGACAAGTTCTATGAAGTAATAGATTATGATGAGATAAACGGTGATGGGGAGGAGGTGCAATTTCAAACAGGGTGATCCAGACTACGCCTCTCTGAGAAAGTGGCATGGCAGCGCTAGGGGAGCATGCCACATGGACATCTAGGGCGCACTTTCCCAAGTGGAGGGAACAGCAGTCCAAGGGCCTGCAGGGGGCAGGCGTCCCGTGCCTCTGTGGAAGAGCAAGGAGGCAAGTGTGGCAGGAGGGGATGAACAAGGAGTGGTGGCGACAGGGTCAGATGGCCGTGGGCGACATGTCTAAGGATTTCAACTCTTACTTAGGGTACAAGTGGGGATTTGTAGGGTTTTGAGCAGAGGAGCGACTGGATCTTACCCACATCCGTCCTTTCTCTTTACCTTTAACTTTTAGCTCAGGGTTTCTCGAACTCGGCACTGTTGACATTTTGGGTCGGTAATTCTTTGTTGTGGGTAACCGTCTTGTGCATTGTAGGATGGGTAACAGCATCTCTGATCTCCACCAACTGTTAATAGATGCCAGCAGCTACCAAAAATGTCAGTGTGAAGCCCTAAGTGTCTTTCGACACTGACAAATGTCCCTGGGTGGGAGGGGAATCACCTCTGTTGAGAATTAGCTCTTTCCTCGTATTCCATGTTACTTCATGTTGCTTTCTCTACCCACCTTTTTCTTTCCTATGCTTATGCATCAAGCAGTGGGACTTTATGTTTCTTTCATGTCTTGTGTTCACTATGATTTAAAAAAATACCATTATCTGTATTTTTCTTCACATTTACTTGATTCTTTTTTTCCATCCTTCAATCTATTTTAAAATATACCTTCCCATTTCCGTCTACCACTTCCTTCATCTTGTTTTTTATTTTTCACAATGAAATTTTTCAAAAGTTAAAAATTTTCAAGAGATTTGGGCACTTATGTGTATTGTAGGATTTGGGGAAAAGAAGAGAAACTCGGAAGGGGTGATAGGAATAGCCAAGGCCGAGCTGCTTGTCTTCTTGCCAGTTAGTTGGTGAGTGAGGTCAGTGGCAACCTTGGCTGGAAGGAAGACCTTTCATCTCATGCATCAGTTGGTCCTATGCTTCTCCTGCCTGTTCCGATTCTGCAGACACAGGAGAGGTTAGAATGGCGTCGCTGCTCTTTGCTACGGCACAAATTAGAGAAGAAACGCAGTGATGGCGATGCCGATGGCATCCGGTAAGTGCTCACTGTTCACTAGGCACTGTTCCGACTTCGCTCATCTGTCCTCACGGTCAGCATTTGTGGTTCCTACAGTTACTTTACAGACTAGGAAGCGGAGACAGAGAGGTTAGCTAACACAAAGAGCAAGCAATGGAGTCGAACTCTTGATATTTCTCCCTTTAAACCTTCATCCATAATCAGCTCCCCATTCTTGTCAGCAACACCATCGCTCTGCTGGTTTTCAGGCTTTTAACTTTGGCATAATTTCCTTTTTCTCTTTCTCACCCTCTGCCTCCCTGCATCATCTGTCTCCTTTTCTTTTCCTGCCTTTCTGTCTTTCTCCTCTTCTTTCTCTTTCCTTTTTTCTCCTCCCTTTATTTCTTCAGCTTCCTCATCTATTTCTTTGAAATGCTTCCAGATCTTATTCGTGCATTAAAAAACTGCTTTGAATGCCTGCTCTATGCAGGATACTGGGCTTGTCCGTAGAGAGAAAATAGTCAGCAAAACATTGGCCCCTGCCGTCTTGGAACTTAACATTCTAGTAGGGAGACATTATTCAAATAATAATAGAAGTAATGTTTGTTGAGGGGTTTTAAGGGTTATGAAAGAAAAGTGCATGATGCAAAAACAGCATAAAATCATTTATAAGTCTTGCTGATTCTTGCTGAGCAGAGGATTTCCACCGGCTGCCTTCTCTCCATTGCCACCTCACTAATCCCTCTGCTGTTAATTTCGTGGATGATGTTTTAATAGGCCTAAAGCTGATCTCTCTGCCTTTTGTTTTTCTGTGCCGATTCATTCTCTAAACACTGCCAGATTAATCTAATGCACTGCTTCCTTCAGGCCACACCCCTGCTTAAAAGATTGTACACTATCTCCTATCACTTAAAATGTTAAATGACCAAACCCAGCCTTCCAGCCTGATATTCAGGGTCTCATCTGTCCCATTTGGCCTTATCTCTGTCTTCTCTTCATTGAGTAACATAGAGAACATCCCAGACTATCTTGATACCACCTCAATATTTTAATCAATTTGACATCTGTACCCCTCATGTTTATAGTCACCATGCCACTATCTTGTATTTGCTTACATTACTTTGCAATTGTTCCCTGTTTTCTTTTTTAAGAACTAGTAACCTTTCTCTGTTGGTTACTGATTATGTAACCTTCAATTCAACAGTTTTAAAGTCTCACTCTTATTTAATGAGGAACTTGAACTTGAGGATCCAATTCCAAGCAGCACTTACTAAGGATATTGAGGACTCACACTTGAGTGTGAAAGCCTATTTTTTATTTACTCAAGAAAATCGCTAATAATCCTCTCCTATCTCTTATGCCAATAATTTTTTCACTCTACCCGAGATGATTCCTATAGATGACAACAAATATAATAATAAAATCCTTTCTTGACCCCACTCCCCCTGAAAGTTATCATACCATTTCTCAGCTCTCCTTTGCAAAAAACTTAAAATTCATTTTCTCTATATTTGCTATCGCCTGTTTTCTCCTGTTTTTTTCTTAATCCATTCAAATCAGATCCGTACTCTCACTAGTATACCAAAACTGCCTCTGTCAAGGTTGTCAGTGACCCCATGTTATTTATTTAATCCAATAGTCAAATTTCAGACCTAATATTATGTAATCTAGTAGCAGCATTTGACAGCCTCTTTAAAAATCTTTCCTCATTTCACTGGAAGAACACTATACTTTTTCATCTCGCTGATTTTTCTTTCTCTGTTACTTACCTTCACTATTCCTTCTCTGGAATATCTTAACTCAAATTTTTATTCTTTTTTTTTTTAATTTATTCTCCTTCTTGTTATTTTTATTCAATCTTATGGATAAATTCCATTGGGCCCATGACTCCCAAATTCGTATTTCCAGTCCACACCTTTTTTCTGAACTTGTATAGCCAGGGGTCCATTCCACATCTCTAAAGCTGTCTAAGAGACATCTTCATTTTACCATGTCCCAAGCTGAACCATGATCTCCTCCCTCCCCCAAAACCTAAAGCTGTGCAGTCTTTCCCATGTCAGTGATGGCATTTCCATCCTTTTGGGCCTTGGAGTCATTACTTACTCCTCTTTCTCTCGTGATTTATATCCAATTCATCAGAAAGCCTGGCTGGGTCCATCTTTAAAATGTTTCCAGAATCTGACCAATTTTTATCTTCACCACTGCTACCACCCTGGCCCACGCCAGCATCCTCTCTCACTTGGATCGCTGCAACAGCCTCCTGGCTATCCTCCTTCTCCTTTGCTCCCTTAAGCGTTTTCTCAGGTCATCAGTGAGATTAAAGTTACATCACATCTCTTTTTGGAACCCTGTAGCAGTTTCTCATTTTACTCAAAGTCAAAGTGCTTACAGTGGCTACAAGGTCTTTCCAGGGATTTTCCTCCCTTCTCTGTTACTTCTCTGACCTTACCTCTTATTTGCTACTTTCTCTCTGGCTCACCTTCCTTCAGCCTCAATAGCAATAATCTTGCTGCTCCAGGAACAAATGTGCTGTGCACATTTTCAGTTAGGCATGAGCTCATTCTTTTACCTCATTCAGGTTTTTCTGAAGTGTCACCACGCTGCAGCCTGTTCATGCGACTCCATGGGTCGTTACATGCTCTGGTATTCCCTGTCCTTCTTTCCTTGTTTATCTTTTCTCTACGCCTTTTCAGCTTTTGATATACTGTTTATTATGGTTTGTTTCCTGCCTCTAGGATGTCAGATCCTGAAGGTCATGACCTGTTTGATTCCCTTATGTATCTCAGATTCCTAGAGCTGTGGCTGACATGTAGTAGATGTTCATTAAATAAATTAATAAATCAATAAATTACTGGATCTCTTCCAACTCTAAACTTGTGCTTCAAAAGTTCTCAAGGATCAAAACTATCACCTTTTGCTTTCCACTGCAGCCCACTACTTGCAAAGAAAGAACATGTTATTGACTCTGTGTGGATTCTTTATCTTCCTGCCTGTTACACATGGTGGTGGATTGTGAGTCGGCTGGAGGGAGCTCTTGTTTCACCAATTTTGATTCCATAATCTAGTACTGTCATTAAACCCATCCCTTCAACTTAACTCACATTCTTATTTTTTGAAATGGACAGAGGGTCTCTCAGTAACAGCTGGTACACTGAATGCTTACTGTGTGTCAGACGGACTTCTGAGTTTTTAAAAAATATTAACTCATCAAGTCCTCACCCTTCTCATCTCTCAACCAGGGTTCCCAAATTGTCCCTCCCACGTAGAAATTCCAGAGACATTCTGTCTGTATAAACCCTAAATGTGGCCTGAAATGTCAGGACTTCACCTTCAGACAGAAGTCTGGCTCCGATTTGGGAGTGTTCATTATTCCCTTAGGCCCAGGCATGCCATTTTAAACTCTTTGAATTACTTAGAATTGTATCTTCTGAATCAGATATAATTCTACATGCTTCTAATCGAATATGTAAAATAAAATGAGGAGAGAGTATGTCTACTTTTTACAGCATTCTCTATGTTTTTCTGTTTCTTGAATATCATGCATTTTTCTTGCCGTTAGTCATTACAAATTTTAAATTAACTGGAAAATGACATTTAAAAAGGGATATTGGATACTGTTTAAGTAAGTTTTAAGCATTCCACTTATGTCCATAAGAAACAGGCAAGCAGTTTGGTAAGACCTGAAATTATGTAAAACACTGAGGAACTTGGTTATGTCAATGTGTGGCTTCCTTTTCTTCTTTCTTTTCTATGCTCCCTCTAGTGTCCAAAGATATGAGTACTTATAATTAGCCTATTAGATACTAAAACACTAGAGACATTGATAAAGAAAATAGGGCTTTCTTAATCTAACATTATTTCGTTTTACTCAGATTATATTATTAAGTTAGTGAACTTTCAACCTATGGTATGAAAAACACATGCTCTCTCCCCTTACCTGTGGGGATTCAGTTATGCCTGGCCTTTTCACATGTATGTTTTTAATCTGTCCATTTCAGTCAGGAAGACCACTGGACTTCTGTGTTTAAAGACCATATTATGTTGCAAACTGTTCCTCGCTTTTTATAAATGAAGTCTAGGTTTTAGTTGTGCAATTTGAATATGAACAGAAACCTTCCCACATGCTAAATATATGCAAAGTGTAAGTCATTATAAACTATAATAACTAGAGGATTATCTCTGGACATAGAAATTAAAACATTTAATGACATCATTTTGTTTAATATATTGACATGTTATTTAAATATATAAATGTTATTTAAATATTTAAATATAATGGTATTTAAATATTAATATATTTAAATGTTATTTAAATATAAATATAGTAAATATATTGATGTTATTAAATATATTTAAATTTTAAGTATGTTTAAATATATTTAAATATATATTAAATATATAATGTTATTTAAATATATATAAATATATTATCTTCTTTAGGTAATAACCAAGATATCCCTTGGAATAACAAAGAGTAAAAAAAAATACATATTGTTGTCATTGAATATAGAATATTAATAATTGCTAATATGTGTAAAAATGAAGATGATTTTATATTATAAAATTAAATAAATTGTTGATATTTACTTATTTTTAAAAATCAGAGACTAGAGTTTGAATTTAAGTTTTCTAAACTGACATATAATATTACTTATATTTTTTTAATATCCTATAGCTTTTAAAACAAAATTTATTTTTAACTATGATGGGCACATGATAGTTGTATATATTTATGAGGCATATGTGATGTTTTGATGTAGGCATACAAAGTGTAATAATCAAGTCAGGGTAATTGGGGTGTCCATCACTTCAGGCCTTTATTGTACCTTTGTGTTAGGAACGTCCCAATTCCTGTCTTTTCGTTATTGAAAGTATACCGTAACTTACTATAGTCATTGTATTGTGCTGTAAAATATTGTTCGTTCTGTTGAACTATATTTTTGCAGCCATTAACTATCCCCACTTTATTCTCTCCTCCCCGCTACCCTTCCCAGCCTCTAGTAACCATCATTCTACTCCTATAGTTTTTCAACCACTTTGATGCCTACTATTCCAGTTGCTTATCATTAGATGAAGTAAAAAAAAAAAATAGAAAGAATGAACTACTTTCCATAACTTTCCTAGGCATTATTTTCTACGCTCTATTCACTCCCTGGAAGTACTTTATGTTATAATGATTAATTCATTTAAAAATGGAATTCAAAACTAAACATTCACCCTGTAATATTTTTTTCAGGAAGATTTATATTCAGCACTTAAACCTTATTCATAACAGGCTGTATTGCATGCCCTTGGGGAAACTTACATTTGTTGACATACAGAATAATATGGCACAGCATGCATGTTTGTGATTGTTTCATTAATCATAGACAGTACGCACCAAAATGCTGGAGAGTTTAACATCTGCCTCCTAACGTTACTAATAGCTGTAATGTCTAATGAATTCCATTACTTACCAAGTTACAGAATTCAGGTAACCTGATGTATACTTTGCATTGAATACTGGGTTGGCCAATAGCACTGCTAGGATTTTTTTTTTTTGGGGGGGGGATAGTTATCAAGATACTATTCAAGAGAATTTTTATTTATAATGTTTTCTTTTTGTCATTCTATTATAAAGTGAGGTCCCATTTTTTTTTTATGCTGACAATTTAGTGTTTCCTAATGGAGTTAGCTACTGTAGTGTACAGCTTAGCTGTTGCTTAGATTTGAAATGTTTCTAAACATATTATGTTCTTGTTGGTTCCTGATAATGTGTCTCCTCTCCTCAGAAAAACTGGTGAAGAAAAGGGGATTTAATGAAAAAGCACTGACAACTGAACAGAGTTTAGAAAGATAGGAAAAACAGGGCAAGGGCTATCATTGAAAGGAAATATATAAATAAGTGTGTTTTGTATATACAGTTAGGACACTATTGTTACAATATTAGGAAACGTGAATGTAGGTTTTCTTTTACTGAATTAATGCAAGCTGGTAATTATCTTATATGGTGAGGAAAGCTAAACTGATTAAGTATTTTGTATTCAGAAATGATTTCCTATACAATTATAATAAAAATATTCCTGTTTTGCTTTATACTAACAGTAAATATATGAGATCTGATTCAATTCATGTCTTCAGAATTCTAAACCACACAGTATAGTACTCATCAACTTAACATCGACCTGAAATATTTTTTAATGGATAATATGAGGCAAGCAACAGTTTGGCTGATCTAATTCCCTTTGATATTTGTTGATTTTCAAATTAAACACAGCTATTTTACCAACATTTAAAAATGTATCATTACTGATATTGGTTCCATTTTTAGTATAGGAAAGGAATTTAGTATACATGTATGCAGTATAAAATTGTTGTGGAAGTCTTTGGAAGAGCTTTCGTTTTATGAAAAGTAAAGATAAAAGTAATAATGTATTATATTAACATCTTTACTCCAAATTATAGAAAACACATTACATTTATCAGTATAGATGGATTATGATATATTAACATGGCTACAAGTTTAATTTAAAAATAAGATGTTTCTGTGAATTGAAGAGAAGTTTCCTAATAAAAGTGATGCTTCATGTACAGTATCATAAAAAGACAATTTGGTTAGTGCTAAAGAAAATTTTAAATTGTAGCATTATTAAATGAAATTAAGTGAACTTTATTTAAATTTATTTAGAATCATTTTTTGTTCCAAAATAAATTTTGAAATTGTTTAATTATTATGTTCAAATAGATTTCCGTTACTCAAGAAAACCAAGAAATACCTAATTTGATTTAGTATCCAATCTTCCATTCTAACAGAAATGACCATGATTTCTCTTTTTGTTGTTGCTATGACTGCCATAATTTATATTTTTAAATGAAATTTAGCATGGGCACAGAAACTACATATATAATCTAATGCAAAAAAAATGGAAAATGTCTCACTTTTTCTTTTTTTTTTGAGACAGAGTCTCACTGTGTTGCCCAGGCTAGAGTGCCATGGCGTCAGCCTAGCTCACAGCAACCTCAAACTCCTGCGCTCAGACAATCCTACTGCCTCAGCCTCCTGAGTAGCTGGGACTACAGGCATGCGCCACCATGACTGGCTAATTTTTTTTTTTTGTATATATATTTTTAGTTGTCCAGCTAATTTCTTTCTATTTTTTTAGCAGGGCTGGGATCTTGCTCTTGCTCAGAGGGGTCTCGAACTCCTGAGCTCAAAGGATCCACCCACCTCCGCCTCACAGAGTACTAGGATTATAGGCACGAGCCAACACGCCCGGGCCCTTTTTTTTGTTTGTTTTAAATGAGCATATTACTCACTGGGCATTTTCTTTCTTAAAATAGGGATATAAGCTCCATGAGAATAAGAACCTTATATATCTTTACATTATCTTACCCTGTTATCTTACAGCAGTGCCTATCATGTAGCAGCCTAGCAAATGTATATTTAATGAAGACCTACAAACATAAAATTCTTGACAAGTATATTTAGCTAACATAAAGTAAATAAGGAATCTTCAATATCTGAGTATGTGTAATTAAATCAACTCTCTGTGTCACTTTCATTATTTCAGAATTCAACTATTATATTGGTTATAGTAGGTTACGTTATGTTGCAATAACAAATTAACCCTGAAATTTCAGTTGTTTAAGTCAATAAAAGTTTGTTTGTCTAACAGAATATAATTTCTAATGCAAGTTGGTGGAAGTAGAGCTAGAGTCAGTCAGGGACCTAGGCTCTTGTGATACTGCTGTCTCAACATATGGTTTCCAGGAAAAAAAAAGGGCTGCAAGAATTCATGCTCACATTTGTGTGTTTTAGTCTACAAGTGTTACAGATTGCCTGTGCATACAGAACTGTAGCCCTACCCAAAATTCAAAGGGAAAGGAAACCTTTTCATGAACCCATGATGAAAAAAAATCAGTTGGAGTTTAATGAATTGTCTTGGAAACAACTTTACTATTTCTGGATTATTGCTTTTCAAAGTAAGGTTTATGGAATATTCATTTCATCAAATAGATTTTACACATGCACACACATAACTTCTTTACATATGCTGAAAATTTGCCAAACTCAATACATTTGACATTATTTCTTGGGATAAAGATTTTACTTTTTGGAGACCATATGTCAGAACTATTATTCTGTGGAGCAATTCTAGAAAACACTGATCTTGATCACATAGATTGAATAAACGTCAGAATGTATCATAAAAAAAAAACCTCATTTTTAGTGAAGTCTGTAGCCTACAGTAAATTCATGAGTACATCACTTTTTATTGTGCTTGTCAGTAAAAACTAAAATAAAAAATATGTACCATTTAGTTTATCTTGAATGCAAATTTCTGAATATCTCAGATGTCAGAGATGGCCAAGAATGTGAAATTAAGTGGGAAAAGAAATGCCTACGGTTGACTTCAGTGATTCTTAGCTCATTTGTGCAAAGACTATGCACTAAAACACACTTTATTTTAATCAGCTCTAACTTGGTTTCAGTTGGCACAGAATATTAACATTTGTAATTTTCAGACCATAGTAGGTTATAGATACCAAATTAGCATGGGCTGCAGGATTTCTTTCCCTTGTACGAACTTGTACACTGTCACAAGTGTGAAACAGTATACAGCCCAATAATAAGAAAACACACAGTATGACTATTAAAAAAACAAGCAAATGCGTAATACACAATATTGTTTAATAGAAGAAAAATATCTATTCTCAATTATTTAAGTTATCCAAACAAAGTTTAAGTACCATTAGCGTACTCTTTTTTAAAAAGTGAGGCAAATGTATAAAACATTTTAAATGATTGTTAGTTCTAGTACTGAAAGTAAATAAATAATTATGTTTCATTTGTAAAAACTGTAACCTTCAGAAATGTGGAATTTTCAGAATATATTTTTCTCCATCAAGGTTAAATTACAAGATAATGGCATAGTGCTGTCTTGCATTTGTAGAATGAAATGTGTCTTTTTATTTTCTCTTAATAGGATCATGACATAATTAGGAAGTTGGTGCTTAGTCTTGTAATTAGTGTTTTAAATTGTATATACACATCGATTTTATATAATTTAAATTATTTGTTACAGAATTTAAATATAGTTTTATGATTTAAAGCATTATATATTTTTTGTTGACCAAATATGTATGATTCTATAGGAGGAGGGATATGTAAATTTTTCCTTCCCTGAACTTCAGGAAAAGAATCTTTCTAGTTGTTGAAATAATACAGCTGATTGACTTGAGTACAATTATTTCATATCCATAATTTTTGTTAGCATTTAAAATGAGCACTTATGGACTCCTACTAATTTATAAGGGTAAGGAGATATTAATTTCTCAACAGATTTTATAAGTCATATTCCATTTAGAAGAGTGGATTTAAAAATATTTCCCTATTTCTTCTATAATATTGAATTTTATAAGAATTTGTAATGAATTTTTCTTTAAATTGTTTTCCATAATTCCAAAAATATATTGAGGTAAACACTGATTACCCTCAGTTTGGGGCATTTTATTGGTGAAAAATTATAAAAGGACCATAATGTTCAGTACACGTTTGTTAGATGCCTTTTGGATAATGGCAAATGCCAACATTAAGCAGGCATTGGCATGATTATTTACATGCTTATAACATCTGTTTTACCTGCTGTGGATTTACTGAAGTTCTCTTAAATGGAGCAATGATGTATTGTACAAAGTACAGACCAAATCACAGTGAAATTGTTCATAATGAGTTACTAGTGAGACCTGCAGATGTTGGTGTAAATTACGTCTAGACTCAGTGTCTAATGTTTCCCTGATGTCACATTGAGCATAGCATGAGAAATCGCTTGAAAGGAATTGGAAAATGACTAGGTTCTGTGATTAATTTTGTGGAAATCTGTTACTGGCATTGAAAATGCATTAAAAATAGTCTACCTTAATTATTTTCTCTTTCTGTGTTAACTTAGATACAAGACCTAAGGGCACACATTCTTTCTCTTTTCTATTGTTACTGATTTCATTTTTTAAAACTATCTACCATTTTGAGAGAATGATGTCATTTCTCATTTGATTAAATCAGTGAATTTAGAATGACAGAATTAGTAGTATACATAGTATTACAGAAATATTATATAAATGGAGTTAATAAATTGCAGTGTTCACTCTCTTTGTTTCTTTGTTCTTTACCTTTTTTTTTTTTTTTTTTGAGACAGTGTCTTGCTTCATTGCCCCAGCTCAACTGCAGTGGCTTCATCATAGCTCACAGCAACCTCAAACAACTGTGCTCAATCAATCCTCCTGCCTCAGCCTCCCAAGTTGCTTGGACTATAGGTGCATGCCACCATGCCTGGCTAAGTTTTTTAAAAAAAAAATATTTGGAGAGAGAGGGTCTTGCTATGTTGCTCAGGCTGGTCTCAAAATTCTGGCCTCAAGTGATTCTCCCACCTCAGCCTCCCATAGTGCTGGAATTACAGGTGTGAGCCTCCGTGTCTAGCCTATTCACCTTTACTTTTAAGTCCTATATGGAATACTCCTGGTTTTCAGTTTTCTAAGGATATATTATGGAACTATTATTGGTTTTAGTTAATTTGTTTGATTTTCAGTTAAAATTAAAAAGCCTTATTGTGTTATACACTACTTTATACCAAAACTGTTACATTTTTTATTTCTTATTTAACCAGTCTTTAATAAGTTGATATCATTTACTTTTTTTATTTAAGCTTTTCATTTTGAGAAAAGTGTAGATTCTCAGAGTTGTAAGAAATAATGCAGAGAGGTCCCATCTACCTTTACCCAGTTCTCCCCAGTGGTAACATCTTGAAAACTGCAGCAAATGTCGTGACTAGGATATTGACACTGATATGGTCAAGTTACAGAACAGTACTGTCGCCACAGATCTCTCTTGTTGCCTTTTTATAGCTGCACCCGTTTCTCCACTGTTCCCGCCTACTCCTTAACTCCTGACAATCACCAATCTGCTTTCCATTTCTACAGTTTATCTTTTCAAGATTGTTATATGAATGGAATCAAACAATATGTAACATTTTGTGATTAGCTTTTTTCCATGAACAGTGAACATAATTCTCTGGGGCTTCATCTGGGTTTTTATGTGTATCAATGATTTGTTCCTTTTTATTGCTGATGTGTGTTCTATAGTATAGATGTACCATAGTTCGTTCAACCATTCACCCACTGGAGGACATCTCAGTTGTCAACAACTAGTTGTTTCCAGTCTGGGACTACTATGAACAAAGTTATTGTAAACATTTATGTACATGTTTTTGTGTGACCATAAATTATTTCTCTGGAAAAAATGCTCAAGCATGCAATTACTAGATCAAACATCAGTTACATATTTAGTTTTATAAGAAACTGTTAGTTTTCCAGAGTGGTTGTATCATTTTCAGTCCCACCAGCAATGTATAAGTGGTCCAGTTTCTATGTTTTTCTGCTTCCTTACCAGCATTTGGTGTCACTACTTTTTTCTTAGCCATTCTGATAGGTATGTTGTGATATTACATTGTGGTTTTAATTTGCATTTCCCTGATGGCAGTGATGTTGAGCATCTTTTCATTTGCTTATTTTCTATATGGACATTCTTTTTGGTGAAATGTCTATTCATTTCTTTTACCCATTTTTAAATTGGGTTGTTTGGTTTTTACTGTTGAGTTTGGAGAGTCCTTTATTTATTCTTGATACTAATATTTGTCAGATACAGAGTCGGCTAATACATTTTCTCAGCCTGTAGCTTGTCTTTTTTTCTTCTTTGCAAGGTCTTTCTTAGAGCAAAAGTTTTAAAATTTAATGAAGTTAATTTAGCAAATTTTATTTTATTAATTATGCTATTAGTGTCAATTATAAGCACCTAGCCCTAGGTTCAGAAACCCCTAAATGGTATCTTCTATATTTTCTCTAAAATTTGTACTTTTACATTTTACATATAATTCTGTGATCCATTTTTAAGTTAATTTTTGTATAACGTGTAAGACTTAGGTTGGGGTTTGCTGTTCTGTCTATGGATGTCCACTTGCTCTAGCACCATTTGGTGAAAAGACTAGCTTTCTTCTGTTGAACTGCTTTTGCACCTTTAAAAAAAAAATCAGTTGTGCATCTTGCTGTTGGACTAATTATGGATTTTCTATTCTGTTCTATTGATCTGTGTGTCTGTCCTTCCACTGATACCACACAGTGTTGATTATTGTGCTATAAAATTGTTGACATTGTGTAGACTGATTCCTTTTACTTTATTATTTTTCAAAATTGGTTTAGCTATTGTAATTTATTTGTTTTCTGTGTAAATTTTAGAATAATCTTGTCAATATCTACTGTACAAAAAATTATGCTGGGATTTCAATACGCATGTTATTAAACCTTTATACATTTGAGGAGAATTGACAAGTTTACAATGTTGAATCTTCTTACAATGAACATAGTTGTCTATATGGATCATGTCTTATTAGGATTTTGTAGTTTTCAGCGTACAAGTCATGTATATGTTTTGTTAGAATCCTACCTGTTTTTTGAGTGATTGTAAAATAATAATCTCTCTTGGTACCCATGGGGGATTGGACCTTTCGCAAATACCAAAATCTGCAGATGCTCAAGTCCCTTATATAAAATGCCATAGTATTTGCATATAACCTATACACATTCTCCCATATATTATAAATCATCTGTATTATTTATAATAGCTAACACAATACGCACACACTTCATTCACATGAATTCAACAATGTACTCAGTATGTACCAAATTCAAATATTCAAATTTTGCTGTCAGAACTTTGTAGAATTCATTTTTTCAAATACTTTTTATCCACAGTTGGTTGAATCCACAGTTGTGGAACCCATGGATACAGAGGGCCAACTGTAGTATATTATTTTTAATTTTGTATTCATCTATTTTTTGATAGTGTATAGACTTACAATTGATTATCTTTTTTTTTTATTTCAGGAAATTTTGGGGATACAGACATTTTGGTTACATGTTATGACTTTGCCACACCCAAACCATGATTTGAGATATGCCCTTTCCCCCCTGCAATGCTCACCACATCCATTAGTTGTGAAGTTTACCCACCCCAACCTCCCTGCCTGTAAAGAATATTACTACTGTGTGAGCACCTTAGTGTTGATCAGTTATCTTGTGTTCTATGAACTTGCTGAACTCATTTATTATTTTTAGAAATTTGTTTTTAGATCCCTTAGTGCATGCTATGTAGACAATCGTGTCTTTTGCAAATACAGAAAATTTTATTTCTTCCTTTCCTATCCATATGACATTTACTTGCTTTTCTTGCATTATTCCACTGGCTAAAATTTCCAGGATTATGTTCAATAAGAGTGGTGAAAGTGGACATCTTTTTTTCTGCTCAATAGTAGGGAAAATATATTCATTCTTTCACCATTAAGTAAAATATTAATTGTTGAGTTTTTTTTTTTAGATATTCTGTATCAACTTAAGGAAATTCCCATCTATTTCTATTTTTCTGAGAATTTTTATCAAGAATGGGTGTTGAATTTTGTCAAATGTTTTTTGCACAATTGATATGATTATTTGATTTTCTTCTTTAGCTTTTTAACATAGATAATTAAACTGGCCTTACATCCCTTAAATAAACACCACTTGATCATAGTATATAATTAATTATGTATATATAGCAGAATGCTATTTGCTAATAAATTGTTAAAGATTATTTTGTCTATAGTTATGGTATGTATTTTGGTATGTAGTTTAATTTTTTTGCACTGCCCTAGATTGACTTTGGTATCGGAGCGATAGTAGCTTCACAAAATGAATTGGGAAGTCTTTCCTCATTTTATAGTTTCTAGAAAAGATTGTATAGAATTTCTGTTAATTTTTTAAACATTTGGGAGAATTCCCTAGTGAAACCATGTGGACCTGGGGATTTTCTATTTGGGGAATTTTAAAATTATTAATTCAGTTCACATAATGATTATATTAGTAATTAAAATTATTTATTTATTTTATATTGAATATGGTGAGATAGTTTGTGTTTTTCAAGGAACTTATTCATTTCACCTAAACTGTCAAATTTATGTCTGTGGAGCTGTTCATAGTATTCCAGTATTATTGTTTAGATACCTGCATAACCTATAGTGATATCCCCAGTTTCATTAATGATATTGGTAATTCATATCTTTTGTCTTGTTTTCTTTGTCAATCATTTTAGAGAATTATCACTTTCATTGTTCTTCTTTAAAAAACAACTCTTTGCTTGATTTTCTATATTGTTATGCTATTTTCCATTTCATTGATTTCTGCTCTCATATATATTATTAATTTCCTTTTCCTTGCTTTGGTTTATTTTTTTCTTTTTTCTAGGTTCTTGAGGTAGAGGCTTAGATTATTTTGTTTATTTATTTATTTTATTTCAGCATATTATGGGGGTACAGATGTTTAGGTTATGTATGCTGTCCTTGCCCCCCTGAGAGGGGGGCAAGTCAGAGCTTCAAGCGTGTCCATCTCCCAGACGGTGTGCATCGCACACATTATGTATGCATATACCTACCCGCCCCGCCCTGATCTGCCCGACACCCAATAAATGTCATTCTCACATGTGCGCTTAGGTGTTGATCAGTGAAAGCAATTTGCTGGTGAGTACATGTGGTGCTTATTTTTCCATTCTTGGGATACTTCGCTTAGTAGAATGGGTTCCAGCTCTATCCAGGAGAATACAGGAGGTGCTATATCACCATTGTTTCTTATAGCTGAATAGTACTCCATGGTACACATATACCACATTTTGTTAATTGATGGGCACTTGAGTTGTTTCCACATCTTTGCAATTGTGAATTGTGCTGCTGTGAACATTCGAGTGCAGACGTCTTTTTTATAGAGTGACTTTTGTTCTTTTGTGTAGATTCCCAGTAATGGGATTGCTGGATCAAATGGTAGTTGTGCTTGTATCTCTTTAAGGTATCTCCATATTGCTTTCCAAATAAGCTGTACTAGTTTGCAGTCCCACCAGCAGTGTATGAGTGTTTCTATCTCTCTGCATCCATGCCAACATTTATTGTTTTAGGACTTTTTGATGAAGGCCATTCTTACTGGAGATAAGTGATATCTCATTGTGGTTTTGATTTGCATTTCCCTGATGATTAGATGTATTGAGCATTTTTTCACATGTTTCTTGGCCATTATTCTGTCTTCTTTTGAAAAGTTTCTGTTCATGTCCTTTGCCCACTTTTTGATAGGATTGTTTGATTTTTTTCTTGCTGATTTTCCTGGGTTCTGTATAGATTCTAGTTATCAGCCCTTTATCAGATGTGTAACATGTGAATATTTTCTCCCACTCTGTAGATTGTCTGTT
>CAUYSK010024754.1:0-15872 GCA_963575035.1 Avahi laniger | reverse complement strand
GAAAATGTTCTAAAATTGTGGTGACAGTTGCACAACTCTGTGAATATAAAAAAAACATTAATTATATACTTCAAATAGGTGGATTGTATGGCACATGAATCTCATCTCAATAAAGGTGTTATAAAAAATGAGACAAGGTGTAGATGCAAGGATGGCTGAATAAAATGAACTTAGCCCCTGACAAGTACACTCTTGGTCTACTGTGTGAGGGCTGTTCATCAGAGACACCATCTCTGGGGTTTTGAACAAGATGAAAAAGACCAAAGTAAACAGCAGCCTATCTAGCAAAAGAGGGCAAAAATCTATATTAATTACTCTTGTCAAGATAGCAAGGGGTTTCCTGGACAGAGACCCTAAAAAATATCCAAGTGTATCTCTTAACACACCCTAGCCCACATCCCTAAAAGGATAACTTTCAGAATCCTGCCAAAATTTAGAAGTGAACATAAGTTTACAGCATTACCAAAGAGCCCTGTACCCTTAGCCCTAGGCTGATATTGTTTCTATCCCTGTGTCCCAAGGTTAGGTGTGGTTACCATGTAATCGGCTAAGCTCATTCAATAATTAGGCCACAGTCCCAACTGCCAGGAAAGTGGAAGACAAAAGAAGAAAATTCAGAAATTTGGTGTAGCCCTCATTTCTCATTCATTCATTCAAAATTAATCCCTTATGTACAGAGAGCCGGGCAGGCAGTTTATGGGCAGAGGCAGAAAACTTTCTAATAGTTCCAAAAGCCTGCTTTATTTCACAGTTATTTATTGAGTATTTAAACAACTTCCGGCCAAGGACTAAACATTTCTATCAAACAGTCTTTTGTGGGAACAGAATCGCAACTGTGCTATTTCAACTAGGGGTGAATTAAAGGACAAGACACAAGAGCGATTCCATGCGTGGCCGGCGCAGAATGTGATTACCAGCTGAGCACTCTCAGCTGGAGCTCCGCTTGTCCACCTACTCAGCTGCCCAAATCCAGAGGCAAGTTCCACGGCAGTCCCGGTTCACTTACTTGTACTGAGCACCCGAGTCAATGAGGTACACCTCATCCAGGGACAAGGTCCTATTCGTCTCAGGGACTGGCCTAACGAAGTTAACAAAAAATTAATTATTCCACAAATACAGACACTTGGTGAATCTGGGAGGAGGGCATACAAGAGTTCCTTGTACTAGTCTTGCAACTTACGTAAATCTGAAATTACATCGAAATAAAAAGTTATCCAATAAATTATTTCAATTAAAATTAAAAACTTCTTCTATTCAAAAACTCAGTCAATATATCTCCTCAACTAGATAAAGAGCTCAAGAAAAGGAAGAATAAGATATTTCTTTATGTCTACCTCTGTTTGTGTCTGGAACAAAACAAGCATTCAAGAGGTAATTGCAAAAGCTACAAAAACGAGAACTGAGAGAAGCAACAGGACCAAGCTAGAGTCTTCGGAACTGCGATGAGAGCAGCCTGGAGTCATCAGGCCTCACTTGTCTCGGGGAGCCGGGCCCCTGCCTCAGCCTCCAGGCCATACTTCATCAGGGGCCCCCCACCTGCCTCCCAGACCACCAGACAGGGAGGGGGTGAATGTCTCAATTTGGGAGAAAAATTAAAGGGATTTTGTCAGGGAAAGGAGTGATCATGACACTCTCAAGCTGGAGCACTTTTTTCAAATGAACATGGGGCATTTTCAAAAAGCAATCCGCTTTCCCCATGCTATTTTCTGGACACTATACTGGGAAATGCCCGAAGAGATGAAGACACCCAAGTCTCCACCCTGCAGCTCAAGGGAGGGTGTCCTTCATGTCCAGGTACTAGCCCCTCTTCAGCAACGAAGGTACCAGTTGGCACATGAGCTGAACAACTAAAAAACAACCAGACACAGGGCCAGCCTCCAGTGCCCGCCTCTCAATAGGCCTCCAACAGCCCACTGTGAAGAAATGCCAAAGGAAAAGCAAATGTCTCTCCCCTTGAAATGAAACTGCTTAATGTTTTAATTATATGCAAAATCCTAGGACAGTATCCAGCCAGGAAATTCATCATCTGATCATCTGAGTTAAACATAAGACAAAAAGTGAAATTCTTTTGCTATTTTTATGTTGGAACAGAAATATTAATGTGAGAGAACTGTACTGTCACATCTGTGACTATCTCCCACACACAGCTTCAAAATATGCCCCAAGACTAAAAACTCTATAAGCAATTATTAAAAAGGGTGGGGGGGAGGTTGTGCCCACATACAGCACAGGGAGACAGACCAAGTGTTCTTTCCCCAGCTGTGCATGTCCCAGATGGGAAGGCATAAGACCCAATATGCCCGATGCCCAATGCAAAGCAAAATGATGTGAGCTGGGCAGTGCCGAAGCCAAGCCCAACGGCCATGCCTAATTATTAATACATCCCCATCACCCCCACAGGGAGCTGCCAGTCCCGAACACACCAGTGCCCCACCCCCAGTCTCAGTACACAGTTCAGGGAGGCTCAGCTCTTATGATCATGGGTTCTTAACAGATCATGTGGTAAAAATCCCCACAGACCAGGACGCCAGGCTTCAAGCCCAAGGGGAGAGGAGAGAGGGTACTGATTATCTCTCTACCCAAAACAAGGTGCATCGCAACCTTGTGACAAGCGTTTTTGGTACAGAGCTAATGGAGCCCATAAGATGTAAGGACTAGGACATTAAGAAGGCTGCTGTTATCAGGAAAGAAAAACACTCAAAAATCCCAGTCATCAAGATTCAAGGGCTACGAATACAGTTCCTGTAGCTTCAAAAAGGAAAGAGGGACATCATCTGACTACACCGTGAAGAATGCCAGGGCCGTCCTGCGCCCAAGAGGAGTGCCGGAAAGGCAGAGGCTTGTGGATTCAGAGAAAATAAGAAATAAGACCTCAGAGGTCTTTTTTCCCCTTCATTTTACAGTCTCAACAGACACACGGAGGTGAGCACAGGGGCCTCTGGTAAAATAACGTCTCTGCTCTGCTCAGGTCCCATGCAGAAGCGACAGCAAAGCCAGGCGGCATGCTCCTGTGCGTGCCTTACGCGTAGTGAATGATGGCGCCGTTGGGTCCCGTACTGGAAATCGTCGGGAAGCTCAGGTCCACAAAGTCCACCTGTTGTCTGCAACAGAAAAACACAAGGCGCAGAGCAGCTTAAAGGTTTTGCTGTGCCGAGAATTAGGGCCCTTCTGGCCTCCTCTGACTTGCAAGGAAAGCAGCGGAGGTTCGTGGGTCCCCCAAAGGTATCCTCACCTGCGAAACTCCTCAGCCTTGTCAGCAGCTGAGATCTCTGTCACGCCGCCTTTAGGAACCTAGGAGAAAACTGCTTATAAATCATCTGGAGAGATAAATCCACGTGTGCCTCTTACATGTTGGAGGGGGTCCATGAGAAGCTTACTTTGCCCTCAATTTCCATATCCCAACTGTCCAGTCTACAGGATGCAGCTTCAGTCTCACCTTCAACAAGGACAGAACGTCTAAAGGCTCTCACCAAAGCTAACTAAAGTAGAAGGTTTTTATTCATTTGCTTTTTCACTCAACTACTTTGTCTTGGTATTTTATCCTAAAACCTCCCAAAACAATGAATCTAAGTTCAAAAATTCAAAAGTGTCCCCTCCTAGGAAATCACCCTAACAAAATCATCATAAAGAAATAAAAAAGATAAATGCAAAGATATTATTGTGGGATTATTGATAATAGCAAAAAGTTAAAAAACAACCTAAACATTTCAAAATAGGAAGAATGGGTAAGTACATCAGTCTAGCCTCTAGATGCAGTTTCCACTTGGGTCCTTTTTCAAGGCCTCAAAACACATGGAAAATGGTCGCACTATGACTCTAAGTGAACAAAATAAACAAAATACAAAATTATATCTGTCCACTGAGAGACATGTAAAAATGTCTTATATTTTAAAAATGATTTATACAGATGAACAACAGCCAGAAGGAAACATGAGGAAAAAATAATTACACTGGTAGGAATAAAGATATTTTCTTTTTCCTATTAAAGAGTTATTTATATAATGCTAAAAGAAAACATGACATTGTTTAATTACAGCACAAAGAAACCACCCTCTTGTCAACTACAGGGAGTGGAAGGGCAAGAAATTAATGGCTAAGAGTCAATTTAATATGAAAAGTTTTATGGCTTAAAGTTCAAGATGTACACAAGGTTCTTTTTCTCCTAATGCAATTAGTCTGCCTATAATAATATTATAAGGGTCATTTTTCCTTATAATGAAATTCTACTTAGTTATGATTCCCTAACCCAAAAAGGATCCACTCTGTTATGGAATTTCTTTCTTCATCCTTCTTACTATTTTCCACAATTAAAGAATTTTCAAATACACACACCGAATTTCCAAAATGAACTATTAAAATAAACCTAAAATTAGATTGAGATCTTAGACCTCATGGTCAACAGAGCATGGAGGATGGCACAGTTAGAATCACATGTAGATATATCTGAATAATTTCTAAGAACCAACCTCTTTCTCCAACCAGTTAAAGAGTTCACAGAGGGCGACGGCATCTTTAATCTGTGCAAACAATAGAAACATTTTTTAAAGTTAATACTGAAAATCAGATGGCCAGATTCAGAGCCTAGCCCTAATGCGATACTGAGAGGGCTGCATCTACAGGGCCACAAACCACCAGCAATTGGGGCCTCGCAGGTGGACATTTCCTAGAAGCCAGTTTGTAGCAATTTCCATTATCAGGGAAAGGGCTCCTCTGCTATTCAGTAGTTCAGGCATAATCAGGAAGGGCCCTGCCTCAAAGGATAGACAGCTTCCCCAAAGGGGTAAACTTCTGCCCTACAGGGACTAAAAAAGACAGGCCTCAGAAGCCATCTCTGGGCCCCAAATCTTTCTAGACTCACCCTTTGCCTTAAAACACAATCAGGCCATTTTATGAGGCTTCACCATCATCACTATCATCTACACTATCATCATCAATATCTCTTTTTGTGTTGTGTGTTATTCTTTGTAAAGATCTAACCCATCAAGTGTTTCATTTCATTCTCATTAACTCAGGAAGCCAGGGAGCTGTGGCTCAGAGAGAGTCCAACCTTGTGCCAGGCTCAAGGCCACAGGAGGTGAGGGAGCAGAAGCCGGGCCTTCTGACCACCTGACATCCCGTCTTCTGCACCAGCTGCTCTACTCACGTGTGCCCGCCTCATGCCTTCCAACTCGGCTGAATTCTTCACAGCTTTGGCGATGCAGATGGGGGTGTAAGGCATACAGCAGCGATGGTCCTAGAAGCAAAGGGCAGTAGAATGGGAAATCAAGCCTGCCCCACCCACCAAGACCAAGGCAACCACCTCTGCTCAGCCAAATGCACTTTAGACAAATTATCTGAAGAGCTCCCACTTGGGACCCACACACAGCTGTCCCCTAGGGATTCAAAGACCTGCCCCTTTTGATTGATAACCCTGAGCCTGAGCTCATCCAAAAAGAGTAAGTACATCAAACAAGTTCTCTCTCTTGTATCCTCCACCCCGCTCCCCTTAGCTGTTTGAGACTGCTGGCTGCCAGCCATCAGCAAGATATTGCTTTCTAAGTCTCTGTGGTTGTGGTCAGAGTTCACTAACCACTCAAAGCTTAACCGAAATAACCCCTCTCTTGCTGCACAAAAGAGGCTTTTTCCCCCCATCTAGGGAATACACATGACCTGATGAGGGAGGTCTCCTGCTCCCTCCCGCTTTCCACTCAGTTATCACATCTCAGCTACTGCTAATGGTCTGATCTTAAAGGGCTGGAGAAGACCCTTCCCAGTTTAAGAACAAGTTAGAATCTAGTCATATAATTTGGCAGGGGGCGGTCAGCATACCTAGTACCTGCACAGAGCTTCTCAACTTTCTCAATTTCTAACCTTCTTTCTCTCACTTTCTCTCTCTCTCTCTCTCTCTCTCTCTCTCACACATACCCCTCATGAAACAGGGAAGACAGAAGTGAGCCCCACTTGGGTCAAGGAAATAAAGCCCTGAGTTCCTTGCTAGAGGTAACGCACAGTGACAGTGGCAGGGGTACAGTGGTAAGCCAGGTCTAGAGGGCCAGGCCTGGGCTCCTCCCAGGATGGCCCTCTGCTCAGTGGAGAAGACAGAACATCACTGGGCCTGCCAAAGGCCACTTGGCAGCCAGAGGCCCAGGGCAGGACAGTAGAAAAGCCTACATCAAAGAGGTCCAGATTCCAGTCCTGCCTCAGACCCTAACTAAAATGAGGCAACAAGTGTCAGCTGCTTAGCACTGACCAGCAGGGGCTCGGTAAAGTGCAAGGCTAACGCTATCATTTGATCTTTAACATATCCCCAACTCCCCAAGCCTCTCTGGGCCTCAAATCTCCTAGCTATAAAATGTGGTTGGGGAGGGGATGTATATATGAAGCATTTCCCAAACCTCAGGTGTTCTCATACCATCCACACAGCTCTTACCTGAGTTTCCTATACACTGCACCCTAATTTACTTAGTACTTTTCTTTAAATCATCTTTAAATCAATTTAGTTTATTAAACTAAATTTTGTCTTAAATAATTTTTATAGTATCATGGACTTATATGCTGGTTATATTTTTCTCTAGTATACATTAAATTCTGTTAAAACAGATACATCGAAATAAATCTAAGTATTAATGTGTACCCCTAAAATCATTGTTCATGCCACACTCTGGAAAACACAGGACTCGGTGAGCTCTCGGGGCCTCTGACTCTCAACACAGCTCCAGCTCTGACCCAGCAGCCAGTCTCCGGGAGCTGCCCGAACAGCCTCTGCTTTGAACACAGTGCTGCACAATGCCAGGACTGGTTAGGTGTGGCGGGATTCAGGATGGGCCAAAGTGGGGCCACCAACCTTGGGGATAGCCTCGCTCACGGCGTAGCTGGCCTTGTCACTGACCCACACCTTCTCCCTTGGGGAGACGTCGGCACACAGGGTCTTCAGCTCACTCAGGATGGACTTGTAGGGAAGCACCTGGATTCTGTATTCGGCTTCCAAGCCCAAGTCAAGAAGCAGGTGCTCCTTCACACTGGGGGTGTCTATGCGGTCACCATCAATGAAGAGCCTGCAGAGGGGCCAGGTGGGTGACAGAAAAAGGAAGGCCCATGAGTGAGAGGGTGAGAACACAGACAGACGCAGACACACACACATGCATCAGGCTCTGTCTGCTGGCAGCCAAAACCAAGCAGCTTTTCCCTCCTCCCCACCCCTTCCCCAAATCCTGCTCTTCAAACCGTGTTCCCTGTCCCTGTGTGTTGTCATCACCCACCCGATTCCCCAAGCCACAAACCTGAGCACTGTCCTCCTTGACACCCCTCTTCCCCGCCTTCATTGGGTTCTTGGGACCAACAGCCTAACCTCCATCAAATCTGTGCAGCTTTATCTCCAGCCTTGCCCAGTCACCACCCGGGTTCAGGCCACCACCGTCTCTGACTTGGATTAGTGCCACGGCCTCCAAGTCTTGTCCCATCCATCCAAGTTTCACAGTCACAATATTCTTTATAATTTACAAGTATGACATGTGGTTCCCTCTGAAAAATTCAATCACTCCTGGATGTCCTCAGGACAAAAGCGTAAGCTCTGAACTCGGCCCACAAGGTCTTTCTTTCATGTGGCTCCTACTCACCTTCTGGCCTCACACTAGCTTTCAGCCACACTGGACTACTTTGGATCCTACACTCGCACCATGCTCTTCCCTATCCAGAGCCTGAAAATGTTGTTCCCTCTGCTGGGATCACAGTTTTCCACTCCTCCTCACCCTGCCATTCACCTAGCTAACTCACATTTATCCTTCATCTCTGCTTGGATATTACTTTCCCCAAGAGTGTCCTCTGACCCCCAAGCCTAGGTCAGGCCCCTCTTACAACACCTGTACTGATCTTGTTGACAGGTTGTCCGTATATGTTCCCAAATCCCTCGGGGAGAGGAGCTACTCATCTTCTCAACTCTAATCTGGGACCCCTTCTGTCTCATTCACCCTAGCACCTAATAGACACCCCTAGCACATGGCAGGCACTCAATAAATGTGTTGCCCAAATGCAGAAAGTCATGCAAATAGAAGAGCATGACAGGAAGGCCACAAGCAATGCTCTGAAAAGATTAACTGACAATTGAACAAGCCATAGTTCAGGGGGTTCTCCCGTATTATTTCTGACCTTTGAAATAACTAGGTTTACCTGCATTGTGGACCCAGGATTATGTAACTGAGCCTACATACCCCTTTGCACCAGCTTCTAGAAAACTTGGAATTAAATGTGTGGCCTGAATAAGACCTTGCAGCAGGAATTCTGTGAACAAATCGCACTCCAGCTTGGTCCTAACAGCCTCATCTACTTATTTTTTCATTTCATAGTACTACAGATACTTTCACAGATTTCAAATCACTTGGGGGGGTTAAAGGAGAGGCAGGATATAAACAAACATCTACTGTTAATGAAAACAAGAAGGGAAAGAGACAAAAGAAGCGCATCAGCAAATCATCAGGCAGTGACAGGTGGACCAGGACCAGAACGGGGAGACTGGGGCGCCAAGGCACTGCCGGGAAGGAAGTTCCAGGTGAGACGCAAACACTCACATGATCGTCTCTAGTCCTATGATTGCGTAGGAGAAAAATACCGGATTGTGCTCCACATCTGATCCTCGAAGATTGAATAGCCCTAAAAAGAAATCAAAGTCCTGTCACCTGCCTGACTTGGGATTTTGCAGCGTCACCTGTAGCAGGAGGGAAGAACTTTGGCTTGGAGTCCAGCTGCTGTGCAAGGATTCGGTGGCATTGCTCAGAAAAGCAGGAAACCTTACTCCTGGTTCCACCTCTAAGCTGCAATTGCTCGTGTCTGCCACATGATGGCACCAGAACTGTTTCTTACACTGCCACATCCCTACTCAGAGAAGGGAGTAAGAGTTATTAGTCAGAAAACATGAGAAATGGCCCACAAAGAGTTCAAATGGTTTGCCTAGTGGTGACCTGCCAGGCCTGCCACAGATAAACCTCTGGGTACCCCCAAATAAAGAGGTAGGAGACAGCACACTCTCCCTCCTGAAGCAAGTGGCCTAGAGAGTAAAAAAACTGAGACCCTCCAACAGGGGAAGTCAGACAGGGATCCCTCTGTATGGGTCAGTGAGCCCCACGGAGGTGGAGCTTCCCGTCAGAGGCAGAAAGAAAAGGAATGAGTCAGCAGGGCTGCAGCCCACAAATGAAACCAGAGCCTGGGGCCCACCCATGGGTCTGCTATGGCACCACAGCTGGGTGGGGACCCACTGTCAGCCAGTGTCAGGGGGTCTGGTAAGGTCACTGAACGTTTGAGAAACTGGAGGGCCCAGTAAAGAGCACAGCTCTGGTCCCAGGGCTTTCAGCTCCCGAGAGTTTGCTCTCGTGAGGATCATAGTGCAAAAAGGCCCTGGCATCAAAAGTACTGCCTCTATTTTAAAATAGTGGTTTCTCAAAGTAAAGTGATGAAACAACATTTTTTACCTGCCGTACTAGCACTTTTTATAAACGATAGTATCGGGGGCTGGTTGAGAGTGTGGCAAGATGGGTGTGTTCAAATGCCACCATGCAACCTTCTGGGCAGGTAAAGGGCAAGATGGGTCCAAAGTCCTTACCTACCATACACATACCTGCTAACCTGTAACACTATCTCTAAAAGAAATCGGAGGAAGAAATTATCAGACATTAAAACTTGGATTTATGAACCAGGATTTTGATGGCAGCATTATAATAAATTGTGAGAAAACTGGAAATAACCCAAAGGTCACCCTTAGGGTTAAGTAGATTATGGTATAACCACATGATGTAATATTTAATACTCACTTAAAATTATGCTTCCATATGCTTATAATATACTGAAAGATTGAAAAAAATCAGGCTACAAAACGTATATACATACAACATTAACACATTATCTCTAGGTAATAAAATTAATAGGTGATTTTTTTTCTTCTTTCCACTTCCTCTGCATTTTCTAGGTTTGCCATAACAGGAATGTGTTCTTGTTATAATCAAGGGGAGAAACTAGCTTTACATGTTTTTTTCTCTGATGTTGAGGCTATTAAGTTAATTAGGGATATAAATCACTGATACCTTTAACAAAGTTTTGGGGATGGAAGAGATGAGAGGGGACTGAAGAGCTAGGACACCGTGTAGCAGGGTCTCTTTTTCTAGTGAGGAAGCACCAAGACAAAGCAGTGCCTCTTCTCAATTGCCCTAGCTCAAATCCACTCAGAAAACAGGAGACAGGACAGGAAGGTTCAACCAGATTTCTTCAGGTTCTAGAAGATGACACAAGGTACTGAACAATTGCATAAGGGCGTTTATTGTGGAGAAACTGCTACAGTATCAAAGGGCTTGGCAAGGAACTTCTAGTTCCTGAGTTTTCTGAGGTAGAAATGTTTCCAAAATATTCTCGCTGCAAAGACCTTGGGAAATTATCGGAAAAGTATAAAGGAAAAAATATCTCCTACGATCCCACTTTTAAACCTAGAGAGAGGCTAACAGACATGAAATGTTCTTTAGATGTGCCACCATCCTGAGACTGGCCAGAGGTAGACGTCACTCTTGGATTCAACGTGAGTCCCTGGCTGTAACACTGCCCTGGGCAAGGCTACACTCCCTTCTCTTACTCCCTGTAATTCTTTCACCTTCATGCTAACTGGCATCTCCTGTACCCATTTGGTGACACAGTCTTGCTTATTTCCTGGCTACTCAGAAAGCTGAATGGCAGGAACACACAGATTTCCAGAGACCCGAAGAGGAGATGGGGTAACACGCCCAACAGTGAAAGCAGAGCACTCACATGCAATCTCATCCAGAGCAGTGACCACAAACCACATGACGCTCCTCTCAGCCATTTTCAATCGAAGGTCTGCAACCTTGTCCTTCCAGGAGATGCCTGCAAGAGACAAACGTGCTTGCGACTCCAGCCCTGGTCCCAGGAAGCCACGGGAGCCAAGTGAAAGAACCCACCCCGAACATTCTTAACCAGCACCAAACCTTACAGGGAGCATGTTGCTTGCACAGATAGGAGACCTATACATAAGAAGTGTGATTCTGGCTCAAGCCACTTGACTGTCATGAGCCCTAATTGCCTTACCAGCAAAATTAATCCATTTATTCATCCCACAAATGCCTATGAAGCATCTAGACTTGCATCCCCAGCATAGGGATGTGCCAGGCACTAAGCTGGTCACTGAGGTTACAGCTCTGTGCTAGACCTAGTCCCTGTCCTCATGGGCTTTACAATCTAGAAGGGAAGACAATTAAACCTGCAGTCAATTACACTAGTCTAAGTATTGATACGACAGTGGACACACAGGGAGAGATGTGAACATACCACCCAACAGGGAGAACTCACTCAGTTTCGCATGTCAAGGGAACAGCACCCACCACTTATCATTCCTGTGGCTGCAAGACTCGCCTTTCAGTGCTGAGACCCAGGAATTCCCTGCGATCTGACTCACTGTGACTACCACTTCCAAATCATGCCACCCTGTGAGACATGGCCAAGGCCTCCCTGCTGCTCCTCAGGATGAAGCAGCGGCCCTGGAAGAGCTCGCCCCACCATAGCAGCATTTGTAACTCAGGTAACAGCCACCTGTGAACCAGGTAGGTGTCTGTCTTATCCACCCAGCACCTGGCACAGTGTCCTGCAGAGTAGCCCTCAAATGTTCGCTGAACAAAAGCTTTACAGCATTTGCTCTCCTACAAGCCATAGCTCAGAGTTTGTGTTTCGGTGAAAAAAAATTCAAACCACACTGATGGAAAATATTTAGCTGACCCCGGGCCACTCACTGGACCCATCCTCCCCAATCTGCAATGCCCTCCAGTGAGGGCATCACACAGGAAAGCAAGCTGGGGGCTGCCCCTGCACCAAGGGCTGCTTTGAAGATCAGCTCGGGAATGCTGTTTAAAACTTGGCCCAGAGTCTGGGCTGTCACGCTTTCTTCCCAGGACCCCTCTGGGCAATCTGCCTACATTCCACAGCCATCCCCCATCCACCTCTGTTTCTACAGCAAGGCGCCCTCCCCTGCAACCCTACCTCCCAGGCCGCTCCCTCTGCCCTGCCACTGCTTCATAAATCCACACGACGGCTACGAGCATGCTTCTCACCCAGCACTGTCACCTAGGCCAGAGAAACACACCACACCCCAAAGCTTCCAAAGCAGAAAGCACAAGATGGAGGCTGAAGGCCCCTGGAAGGTAAACCTACAAATGCTAACAGCACCCAAAAAGCCACCCAGAAGAGCTTTGTAAAAATAAACTAAGCCAAAGTAAGTGGCAAGTAGGTGGCAACAGTGGAAACAAATAAAGCTCCTAATTCCTCATATGTCCCACTGGGCCAACGTGGGGCAAAATCCTCCCACCAGCTCAAACACGACTTGGATTTAGAGGACTAGGATGGAGACCATATTAAGGGGGGGAGGATGACAGCTGGGACCCCAGTTGGGCGCTACCGTGGCTCTGACCTGCGTAATCCAGGCCCAGTGTGAGGAGGGGCTTGCACGGGCGCTCAGGACGGTCTGTCCAGATCTTGTCGACAAGGTTCTCCTTGACGGGAATGAGGTGGTGGCCAGCGCTTCTCAGAACCTTGGCCATCTTCTTCCAGTAATCTGAGGAGACACACACGTGGCCCAGCCATGAACTAAACAAACACTCATTTCAGCCGAGGCAGGCAGCAGGGCCTAGAGAGCCCAGCACCTTCTGAAAGGTGATCCTCCCACAGCCCAGAGCTGCATGTGCAGGACGAGGAACAACAAAAGGACATCTCCACCAACAGCCTTCCTCTGCCACTATCCCACAACTCTTCTCCTCACCTTGCTCTCTATCATGACATGGAGTTATGCTGAGCCCCCAAATGGTCCATATCCCACAAAGAAGACGGAGAGGAATCTAGAAGCCACTTCCATACCCAAGCAGGAAGGGACCAAGCTCACTCACCTGTAGGAATGATCATTGGGTCCACACCAACCCTGGATCCTTCAGGAAGCACACTCACAAGCCAGTCTTCCTGAGTTGGTGTGTCCTTCAGACCTACAGGGGGAAGAACTGATAAGAAACAATCCCCAGTGGGCCCACACTCATCATCCCACCCAGAAGGTTGCAATTCACTGACATCATGATAGCAGGGTCTGTATTAAGCATCTTCTTTAAGGTGGATTGGCAGAACTTGGAAAATCTGAACCTCCCTTAATCCTGGAAGGCTACAGAAAGAGGGGAAGAAGTATAAGTTGGTGTGCAAGAAAAGCCTAAGGCGAGGGTGAGAATGAAGCGGAGAGGAAATGCATGATTTTCACTTAACTCCTAGTAAACACATTATCCCAGGGATCACTGTAACATAGGTACATGGCGTCATCGCAAAGTGGTCACTTCCCGCTACTGGTCACTTGACGAGAGCTTGGGTGGTGATTTGGTGAAGTCTGAGTGCTGGGAGCCTTCCTGACATCACACAACAGGTAGGCAACAACATGCCACCAGTGCCTGCCTCTCATCTGCAGGGGCCCGCAACTGGCCACTGACTGGAAGGCTCAAGTCTCGACGGCAAAGAAATCTTTCCAAAGACTGTAAGAGGGACACAGGAGAATCTGCCATTGACTTTAAAATGCACCCCTGGGCTTCCCAACTCCCATGATCAGACAGCCCTTCTAAGATTCTAGTCACAGTACACTAAATAAGCTTCTAGAAAGATTACTTTATAGTCCAGTTTTTCTATAATCTAAGCCAATATCTTCTATATCTAGCCGATATCTTTGGAATGTATACTTTTTTAACCAATTAGATTTTTGTTAAACATTTAACATCTTGGAGTCGGGCATGGTGGCTCATACCTATAATCCTAGCATTTTGTGAGGCTAAGGTGGGAGGATCACTTGAGGTCAGGAGTTTGAGACCAGCCTGAGCAACATAGCAAGACCTTATCTCTACAAAAAACAGAAAAATTAGCCTGGCGTGGTGTCATGCATCTGTAGTCCTAGCTACTCTGGAAGCTGAAGTGGAAGGATCACTTAAGCCCAGCAATTTGAGGTTGCAGTGTGCTAGGACGGTGCCACTGCACTCTAGCCCGGGCAACAGAGTGAGACCCTAAAAAAAAAAAAAAATTAACATCTTGGCAAAATATTGTATATTTAGAGTAAAAGTCCACATACTCTAAAACAGTACTTATCCTTACTATTTTCTCTACCAACTGCTGTTATAACCACACAACCACAGAAGGGAAGTTCAAAGGTTTATAAAGAAATGAGCTCATGAGTACCAGTTCTAAAAAAACTACCTAGAAGCTGGCACTGGGTTTTATTTTGCTATTTAATACTTTCCTATTTTTTTACAAACCACTAAAAACAAGCCACTTATTAATGAAATTTCTCTTAGTGTCCCTAGTGTAACTTTCACAGGATGAAGGTATGTCATTCCTTAGCAGACAGATCTTTGGCAGAACCCCAGGGATGAATCACTCACTGGCCAACCAACCCATCAGGATCTCCCTACTCAGGAGACTCACCTGAGGAAACTAGAGAGGGGCTTTGGGGGGAGAAGGACTGTACCCCCCACCCCCTTTCTGCCTGCTTTAAGGAACAGGCAGACAGTATTCGCTCCGCTGACATTCCTACCCTCAAAGTGCAAAAAGACCTAACAGCTTGAATCTTTGGGCCCCAAAGAGAGACACCCACACCCTAAGGGTACATTTACTGATCCACTAGGTACAAGAAGAAAGTATTAGAACTATTTGTATTTATTTTTCTAAAAAGATTAGGAAATTTGTTTTTAGTAATATTTGGAATACAAATAGACAATAGCACATACAAACATACATGTATGTTGAGGGTGCTGGACCCCATTAACAGAGGCATACAATCAAAAAAACATAAAGGCCACTAGCTTCTATGTTTATAACAGCCTCAAATGCCTGCCTGCGTGTGTGTGTGTGTGTGTGTGTGTGTGTGTGTGTGTGTGAGTGAGAGAGAGAGAGAGAGAGAGAGAGAGAGAGAGAGAAGGGAAAAATCAAATACGGCAACAATCCCCATAGATTTGGTGTTTTTATATTTTGGAAAAGATTTTTGAGAAACAGAAATTTTAGGCTCTTGTTCAATATGTTCTAAGACTTGAAAGCCCAGGAGACCAGAATCATAGATTTTTAAAACTGGAATGCATTTTAGAGATAATCTAGCAGTTCAATCCTCTAATGTTATAACTGCAGAAACTAACACTTAGAGAGATTATACAAATTTTCCAAGAGTAGCCTACTAGTTAGTGGAGTATCTACATCTTTGTGCATGTTTATTTCTCCCTAACCATATCAGAGACACACTATTATTCTTTCTATTTATACCTAAAATGTTTAATAATGTAGTATTATAACTTTTCAATTTTTTTTAAAATCATGTTTCTTTATTTTAAAATAAGTGAAAAATTTGTTATGGTATCTTTCATTTTAGATTCTAAGTTTAAAATCTTGCTACTCTATGTGTGGTGCATAGGTCAGTCTCAGCGTTAGCATTCTATGGAAGCTTCTTAGAAATGTTACATTATTGGTTCCACTCCAGACCTATTCAATCTGTATGTGTCAGGAAGTTCACATGCATATTAACGCATGAGAAGTGATGCTCTATAAAGTTCCTACTTCTTATACATTCATTTCCACCATGCCAGCTCCAGTAATGGCCAGCGCTATTACTCAATGCCAACAGACATCCATGTATGAGCTCTTCTTGGCCTATGTATTAAGTAAACTCATAATCTATTAAAGAACATGCTTTATCAAAGACTGTCATCTCAGATATAGATTGCAATCTGAGAAATGGATATAGATATCTCATGGGTTAGTTATAGATAACATAATCATCTAGCACTAGCAGGTAATTACCTTATGCCAAGTTTGATGAAGACTAAGCCTTTCATATATGTTGCAAAGTT